>NQII01007857.1:4678-39054 GCA_002778355.1 Clitarchus hookeri | reverse complement strand
GGGGGGGGGGGGGGATCAAAAACACTATAGAACCTTTGCATAACTACTATAGAAATTTCAGTTGCCTTTATTGTCCGCTAGAAGTAGAAAAAACCTACTAAATATATCTATTGCTACCAATACATATAGAAATCCAGAGGTACTCCTAGTTAATGGTCCCATTATATCTAGATATAACCATTCCCAAGGATAGGAAGCTACGGACCCCGCATATTTCCCCTCGGGCTAATGGTTCTTTGGTTTTGAATGCTGACAAGTCTGACAAACCCTTGCCATTCTAAATACGAACTCCCGGCCACGAAAAAATTTCTAGCACTCGCGAAATTGTNCAAAAACACTATAGAACCTTTGCATAACTACTATAGAAATTTCAGTTGCCTTTATTGTCCGCTAGAAGTAGAAAAACCCTACTAAATATATCTATTGCTACCAATACATATAGAAATCCAGAGGTACTCCTAGTTAATGGTCCCATTACATCTAGATATAACCATTCCCAAGGATAGGAAGCTACGGACCCCGCATATTTCCCCTCAGGCTAATGGTTCTTTGGTTTTGAATGCTGGCAAGTCTGACAAACCCTTGCCATTCTAAATACGAACTCCCGGCCACGAAAAAATTTCTAGCACTCGCGAAATTGTTTTATCACGTCCCGTGTGTCCCCCAAAATACGACTCATGGTAATATTTAAACACCATAGGGCGTAATCTCTTTCGGAACAAAAATCTTACATTTTCCTTTTTTTGGTTAATTCGCTTAAAAAAAAATTTATGAATTACATAGGTGGTCGTTTCTTGAACTCGTCCTTCCAAAGCATGCGGGGAAGAGCATCAGCTACTGCATTTTCTGTTCCTTTCAAACGTTGCACGTCAAACCTAAAGCGCCGTAAACGCACTAACCACCAAGCCAGACGTCCAGCTGGTTTCCGAGATTTTAATAACGAATTTAAAGCTTGGTTATCAGAAACAGTTTGGACGGCGTATGATCTAAATAATCGGCAGAACGCTCCATATCCCAAATGCAGGTAAGACATTCCTTCTTATAGATTGTGCATTTCCTTTCTGCATGCGTAAGAAGGTTGCTAGTGTGCGCTACTGATACGTATGGCCTCATTTTAACACGGTCCCCAAAGCAATGGGACTTGCATCGAAATGCAAAAAAAAAAAATACATATATTTGTCAAAATCGGGCAGATGTAAAACGAGTGGAGTTGTTAAACAGGCATTAAGTTTTTGAAAATCCTTCTGTTGTTTCGTACTCCATGATAAAATTCACACCTTTCCGTTTTAACGTATTTAAGGGTTCTTTTACACGTGAAAATTTTGGAATGAATTTGTTATAAAACGCAACCATCCCCTAAAAAAACCGTCGACACCTCGTAAATTTTTAGGCTGCGGAAAATGTATTATTGCCTTCAGTTTTTCTGGGTCCATAAGCAAACTACCTTCTGGAATTATGAAACCTAAATAACGGACATGATGTTCAGCCCAACTTATTTTATCTGGGTTCACCGTCAAACCTGTGTCTCTAAAGGTTTCCAAAACTAAACGTATATGTGCTGAATGCTCTTCTTACGTAGAATCATAAATACACATATCGATATACGTGAACACGAACTCAAGAAAGATATTTACGTAACACATGATTTAAAACATGTGACATTCCTTGAAGCCCTGCACATTCGCCCATAGAGAGACGTGTCAGTGGAAATAATCCCCACGGTGTACAAAAAGCAAGGGACTCCCTAGATTGAGGGTCCAACTCGCACTGCAAAAAAGCAGAGTTTAAATCCAAAATGTTAAAATATTTGGCCTTACTAAAATGTTGAAATACAGACTCCATCGCTGGCATAAGGTAAGCAGCAACATACAAATTTTTTATTGATTTTACGATAATTACAAACGAGAAATTCTTTTCTTTCAGTTAACAGGAGTCATTCAATTTATATGCAGATATTAATATTTCCCTGTTAGCAGGCAGAATGCAAATATTAAACAACATTGGTTAACAGGTAGATCTCATTCTTATATAACACTCTTGGGGTAAGTTAATTAACAATATGTAAATATCATTGTGGATGCAACTTTTCAATATTCATTAATTTTCTAGATTTCAAGAGATTAGCATAAAAAAAAGCAAATAGTCACCTTCTNGATGCAACTTTTCAATATTCATTAATTTTCTAGATTTCAAGAGATTAGCATAAAAAAAAGCAAATAGTCACCTTCTTTCCACTCTGTGGCCGCAGTCTGCTGCTTCCTTTTTCCAAATTGGAATTCTGCAACATTACCATTAAGAGTTAAAAACATTTTCTCAATTATTTCATAATAACTTCTTTTTTCTCTCCTTATGTAACCTATTTCGCCAGAAACAGACAAGCATTTAAACTGATTTTCTACTTCAAACCATTTAAATTTATTATTCCTATATACATTATTACAAAACACAGCAAAATAGGATGCAACCACTGTGGACCAAACCCATTCACCATCAAAAATGTTACCAAGACCAATCTTTCAAAATAATTAATTTTTCCATTAAATTTTATTTTCCTAATACTACAAAGAATTTTGTTAAAACCACCAGCGTAGTCAATGAACTCTGACCAAGGGTTTGTCTTATTTCTGGAGCAAACATAATAGATTGAATACTATGAAAGTGGCTTTCACAAACACACTGAATATCACTAATTTTTACATTAACGGGACAGTTGCAAATGAAAATTACACCTTCAAAATATAAACTACAAGAATAACAAACTTTACACCTTTTGAACGGAATTAATTCCCTTGGAGAATACTTAATGTCATTGCAATTTTCAAGAGCTTCAAAACACTTACAATTCATAAAACTATCAAAAAATAACTGATAAAATTACAATAACAAACAAAATTACTGGTTCAGCACACACAACTTGCAACCAGGGTAAAATCCCCCAGACACAAACTCAGAATAGTGGATTTTATTAATGGCGCACCAGTACAATACCCTGTGGCCATTGTGCATTGACACAATTATACTTTTAGGCCTTCATTACTGAAATAACACTGACATAGGCATTTAACTTCCACAATGAAACACTGTATTTGTAAACAGTAATATCACTGTTTAGACCGATCCACTTTCCTTTTTCCAGGAATATTTTCCTTGGTAGACATAAGTATTAACAAGCCATTTTTTTTCTTACAATAAGACGGATTAGCATACGCACTTTTCGACNCTCCTTGGTAGACATAAGTATTAACAAGCCATTTTTTTTCTTACAATAAGACGGATTAGCATACGCACTTTTCGACCCCTAAATAATTAAAACCTAACAAGAACACCTCAACCAACCTAGGATAATAGGTGAATAAGTGTTCTGTTACAGTTTAAAATAACCTAAACTTACCTATAATACTTGTCAGTTGAATCTGAAATAAAATTTTGCAGTTTAGGCTAACCTAGTAAGTGAGTGAAGAGATTTGGGCGGCTCTTAACATCGAGGTCTTGAGAGGCGATGAGAGTGAAGTGAGGTGAGTATGGAGCAGCGCCGGAATGAAAGGGTGGGGTAAACGGGAGATCCACGAGAAAACCCGCTGACCAGCGGCATCGTCCAGCACGATTCCCACTTGCGAAAATCCAGAGTGAACCGGTTCNTGGAGCAGCGCCGGAATGAAAGGGTGGGGTAAACGGGAGATCCACGAGAAAACCCGCTGACCAGCGGCATCGTCCAGCACGATTCCCACTTGCGAAAATCCAGAGTGAACCGGTTCGCCTTGGTGGGAGGCGAGCAGTCTAACCGCTCAGGCACCGTGACCCCGTAGGCCAACCTAGAATAGCTGGTAAATAAGTAGGTCATTTTCACACGAACTTATACCTACTGTGGCCATGGCCAATATAGTTGACGGGTGGTTCATCTGTCAGCTGTGGAGCACGCTGAGATGAAAGAGAGCGCGCTTGTGTACGCCTAATCTCGCTGTGATGGCGGGCCGGGGGTCTCTTTCCCTCGGCAATGTTGGCACCACGACCGAGTTAGCGGTGGTCACGTGCCGTGCCATATGGCCGTCTAACTCCCCTTCCTCCACCCCGCATCGTGCCACGCCCTACCCCGCGCGATTCCTGCACCATTATCAGCTTAATAGCACTGCATCCCTGCTACACTCACACACTCCTCCCTTCTGTCGCGACTAGTGTTGCCAGCCATGCCTCACTTATGGCGCACATACAACTCCACTCTCTTTAGCATCACGTGGTAGGAAATGTTTTTTGGGGACAGGAAAGTTTCACGAGTTAAATTATTTTCGTAGGCTAGACTCCAGTGGCGTGTGGTGAACTGTTAAGGTAATCTGGCGTTAGCTCTGTGTTGTACCCTGTTGCTTGCTAGTTTACACTTCCACCACTAAAACATAGATCGGAATTTGACGCCACAGGACGCGTGTAAGGGTCCCTTGCTGCTCGCTTGTGAGTGGTCGGAAAGCATTCAGTTTCCTTAGGCTGCACGGTGGTTACTGGCTCCTGCTGCGTGCACCAAGAATGTACAGCAGTGAGCAAGCGCCGGCTTACCTTGCAACAGTTCACCACACGCCACTGCTAGACTCAGCAGCCCATTGTACACTACAGACTCAGCTGTTTGTTCATTGGCTGCCGCCTTAGGGAGTGGCCAGTTTAGGTAGCGCGCGATGCGGTGCTTGTTTTCATGCATGTCTGCCATTGGCACAGAGTAGTCCGCGGTGTGCCTTACAAACTATGAACCTATCGCAAACGTAACTCAAATATATGATTGTTTGAGGTCCAGCTTGTCTTCAAAGCAATTCACGAACTGTTCCTGTGTCTACGTATCAGAATTTTTATCATCCTGGCACTTAGAAGTACTACAAATTTACCCATTCCACAAAAAATATATGCAACTATTTATGTAGTGAAAATGTTACTTATGCAGAGGGCCACCTGTTTTCGCGAAAAGATTTACGTGGAGGCTAGATTTCAGTATCCTTTGTGCACACCTGCAGTCTTCAATTGGCTATTGGCCGCTTGGCTTTATGTAAAGAATGACTGCTACATGAGTGAGTCAATCATAATTAAGATTCTCAAATACTGACCGTCCGTGATTTGCGGGCAGACATATAAAGTGCGCAACAATTCAAATGATTCAATCAGGAAAGTGGTTCTGAACCAAAGTGTTTTGGAACACAACTTGTCCTGAAATCTTTTCGCGAAAAGCAGGTACCCCTACTTATGATATATACCAACTGTTTAGAGTGCGTGTTTTTCTAGGGGCAGCAAATCAGCTTTAACGCTCTTAATATGAATTTGGTTTAGTTTTAAAGATATAAGACATATTTAGCAGCAATTTGAAAGTACAAAAGAAGGTTTGATTTTTTTCAATATGTAAATTAAATTTTTACGATATTATCTTATAAATACTGGACTCGCACGTATCCTAATATATCTTTAAATTGCGGAGTCATATTTCTTGCACATGTCATAATGTGCAAGAGTAATATGATTAAGTTCCTTCCGGGCCAATGTATTTTAAATGGGAGTTGTGTGGCTGAGGCTGGCGGTCTTCGGCTCAACTCGGACTAGCTCGGTAATCTTCGGCTCGACTCAGGGGCTGCTCAGAAGACGTCGAATCGGGTTTGTTGAACATATCCGAAGGTGCTTGGCAGTTATGCACACTAATTCTTCAAGCATGTTTGTTTCTGGTAGCCATATTGGTTTTATAGGCATAGGGTATGTCAAATCGTAAATCTGTATATATTATCTGATTTAAAAAAAATATTTTTATAGCAAATAATTAATTTTTTTATATTATGCGGAAACTATACATAGGATATTGCGGAAACATGCAAAAATCTCTCAGTCAATTATTACATTTCCGGTCCCCTCTCTTGAAGACTGATTAATACATGATGGCAGAATCTGCTAATTATTTACAACCTCGACAGATTTGTAGGCATAAGTATGCTGCTCAGAATTTTTTGTATGTATGTATATACGAATAAACCAAGCCCATCATACTAATAGCGACCACATGCATGAGTATTATATAATCATGTTATGGATCAGCATCTACCAAAACTTTCATATGCTTAATTGCCATTAATTTAAATGGAAATACTGGCAGGCCGTCGAGAAATTGGATTGTATGAGGGTGATATGCAGTCTTAACTTTCGTGCTCTTCTTAACCATCAACCTGTCAATCGTCCAATCATTCCGTCGATATATTGATCAATCCATTAATCTTTCAATCTTTCCATCAATNCCATCAACCTGTCAATCGTCCAATCATTCCGTCGATATATTGATCAATCCATTAATCTTTCAATCTTTCCATCAATAGTTTACAATATTTCCGTCAATCTTTCAATCTTTATATCACTATTTCACAATCCTTANTTTCAATCTTTCCATCAATAGTTTACAATATTTCCGTCAATCTTTCAATCTTTATATCACTATTTCACAATCCTTACATCAAGCTTTCAATCAGCTCCACAATCTTACAATCTTTCCACCAATCTTTCACAATCTTCACAACAATATTTCCATATTTCCATCAATCTTTCACAATCTTTACAACAATCTTTCAATCTTTATATTAATATTTCAATCTTCCAATCATTCAGCACTGCAATTAGCACCACATACACCACAATCAGCACCACATACACTACAATCAGCACCACATACACCACGATCAGCACCACATACATCACAATCAGCACCACACACAACATAAACAGTCCCACAATCAGCACCATAAATAACACAATCACTACCACACACACCACAATAAGCACCACAATCAGCACCACACACCACTAACTGCTCCACAGTCCACTCCACAAACGCAATCTGCTCCACAATCACCATGTGCTCCACAATAGCAATCCACTCCACAATCCGCCTCCAAAATTTTTACATGTCGACAGAATAAATGTTTTGAATGCAGTCAACTATTAATGCATTTTTTGTACTAAAGTCTTTATTATCATTCTATATGCATATATTTATATTACTAGTCTATTGCTCATTGCACTACTTTAAAGTTGTGAAAGATGAAAGGTTATGTCATAAAAATAAAGAAAAAACATTTATTTTATTATAATAATACATTATTATTATGTAATTACAATTTCAGAAGAAAGCAGTTCATCACATCATGCGATATATCCCTGTTCCTTCAATTGACTAATGATTGAAGATATCTGAGCAATGCATGAGANAGTTCATCACATCATGCGATATATCCCTGTTCCTTCAATTGACTAATGATTGAAGATATCTGAGCAATGCATGAGATCCCGGTGTTTTTGAAGGTCAATCAAATATTTGAATGTATCAACAACCGGGTCTTCGGGAAATAGGTAGCCAGTATTCTCGGCGTCTTCTGCCCTCTTAATGTCGCTTGTTGCAGCAAATGTGTTGGAGAAGTGTGTCAGTGCATCGAGAAAATCGCCATCATTATCTTCAGCATTATCACTGACTTCATGTTCATTTTCATCTATGCTGTCTTCATAATCGTCTTCACCTCCTCTTTCGTATTCTATATTAAATTTGCTTTTCTTAGTATCAGAAGTTGTATGGTCATCAGTATTTATAGCTGATGGCAGTTTATTTAGAAGTTCATAGATTTTACACGAAAGTCTTGCAAGTGCATATTTCGCACGAACCGATTCCACTGCATTCATTCCGTCTTTAGCATTAACTGTCTCGACACAATCATCTGTGGAATCAGGACCCAACAACGTTGCAGGGGTTATGGACTGCATCACTTGCTGGCTCTCAAAAGTCAAATCGTTACAGTTCTTGATGTGGTTCTTCAATATATCACCTTGCATTAACTGTGTGTGGCCATTGTTGTAATTCTTCCTGATGCGAAAAGGACTTTTCGTACAGGTGATTCTTTTTATGTTAACGAGCATTTTGACAGAAGGTAAAAACTTGATTGCAGAATCAACACAGTTGGAAATAGATAGCGATGATGTAGGTGAAAGGCAGGCCTGCGTATTCACAATTCATTTTCGTTGTATGACGAAAGAACCCTTTCAAATCGATTGACGCGTTATGCGTATTGTAAGTAGAGGCATCGCTGACACAACCCAGCCATTTTATCCCCCCCCCCAAGCGCCAGCAGTTGACACGTGCCATGGGACATGTGTGGCCAGGACAGGTCAACCCGAGAGGATGCAGAAGTCATNGCTAACGAGCATTTTGACAGAAGGTAAAAACTTGATTGCAGAATCGACACAGTTGGAAATTAGATAGCGATGATGTAGGTGAAAGGCAGGCCTGCGTATTCACAATTCATTTTCGTTGTATGACGAAAGAACCCTTTCAAATCGATTGACGCGTTATGCGTATTGTAAGTAGAGGCATCGCTGACACAACCCAGCCATTTTATCCCCCCTCCCCCCGCAAGCGCCAGCAGTTGACACGTGCCATGGGACATGTGTGGCCAGGACAGGTCAACCCGAGAGGATGCAGAAGTCATTACGCGTGCCGAGGTCAAGCCGCGGTAGGGTAGCACTTTTCGCCCACGAGAGAATTAAGACACTGCTGAAGGAGAGATACACCAGAAAAAGGCTGACTGAGCTTGGGTAGTGGTGCCACGAGTCCCCACCCTACCCTAGCAAAACACAGGAGAACATTAACACGTACCTAGATAATGCAGAAGTAACCTAGATTGGCACCAACACACCACTAGTTAGCCACGGGAAAAGATCTGACAGGGTTTGACCGGAAGGCCGCAGGGGCACCCCCTTCCCCCTCCACCAACAAGAGTCTTGGCATGTGAGGAAGTGGGTCATTGTTTGGCACCTTCCACCCCCCCCCCTTCCCCCAACAAGGGACACATGCAAAAATCTGGGGGGGGGGAGATTGAGAGAGTTTAAAAGCCAATTTGCTGGACATGGAGGGGGTCAGTTGCATCACATTAGTCAAGTGAGTCGTCNTTGCTGGACATGGAGGGGGTCAGTTGCATCACATTAGTCAAGTGAGTCGTCCGTCGGGACGCCGAGAGGCATGCATCAGGTGGGGTGTGGGGCTCACCAGAGCCCCTCATCGGGGTCAGTCAGTGAGTAAGTTGAACCAGTGTATGAGTTGCATCAGTCGAGTCAGTGATAATGCACGCCGAGGCCGGGATCGGAGCCCAGCAGAATCGGTCAGTCAGTTGTTATATGCCAGTGCCGGAGGCGCAGACAGACGTGTGGGGGGCTCACCGGAGCCCCACATCAGGATCAGTTGAATCAGGTTAGTTGACTCAGAAGTTGGCGAGAGGAAGTCGGATCGGGAGGTTACCGGAAGAAGCGTGTCGTGGAGGCATACGTCGAAAAGCGAACCCGGAGCTGCAGTCGTGGAGAGAAGTCACCAAAATCAGGGCCTTTCAGACAGCCGGAACACCCAGAACTGCCAGCATAGCTAAGTATCAAGTCGTCGCTTAAANATTTTATATTGAGACAATATAACCAAGTAGTAAATTGAAACACTGAATGATTACATTATTATTCACCATATTATATCTCCAAGGCACCTTATAGTATGTGACTGGTAAAAATAACTTAGACCCTATGACCCTCCCTGTACCTCATATCACAAGGAGGCGAGTAGCGTCACGATGTTAACTTCTCGACGCCTCAAGATCATCTAAGGTATCGGTGCGCGTCAGCGCTCTATATGTACATTCTGCAATCAATCGGAAAACGGCCAGTTTTTTTTTTCAAAAACCGAGAGAAAATTAACATTATTTTTCGTTTCGGATTTTAAACTTAGGGCTCTAAGCCATACGTCACCATAAATTGCTTAAAACTTTGTATAACTTGCGTATGAAAACTAAAACATTGAGAAATTAATGTACGAACTTCGCTAAAATGGCTACAAAAAATCGTGTTGTTAACCGAATTGCGAACCTCTTATCTTACCCTTTGCCACATATCCTATAGATAAAACCATCGTTTCGCCTTTCATATGAGTTCCTAAAACAGTCTCTATAATTTTTTTTATGTCCGANTTCCTATAGATAAAACCATCGTTTCGCCTTTCATATGAGTTCCTAAAACAGTCTCTATAATTTTTTTTATGTCCGAAAGTGAATTAATAATCCATTTTATTATTTTCGGGTCTCAAACTCAGGTCCATACACCGTACCTCACCTTTGGAGATGGCTTAAATCCTTACACCAGGTGCGCATGAATATTAAACAGTAAGAAATAAATGTACCAATTTCGGTTAAAAAAAAAAAAAAGCTTCAAAAGCTCAGGTCGTCAATCGATTTGCAATCATATTATCTCACTCTGATTCCTATATATGATGGCTTAAACTTCCGTTTCTCCTTTAATATTAATTTCTATAATATTCGCCGAACCCTTGGAAAAATTGCCACATATTTTTCTAAGTCCGATAGAAAATTAATATATTTATAATTTAAGGTCTCGAGCTCAGGTCCCTACACCATGCCTCAACTTTTGAGATTGCATTAATCTTTATATTAGGTATGTATAAGCACATAAACAAACGAAATTACTTCCAAAGTTCGCTAAAAATTATCCAAAACTCTGATCGGTATTCCAACTGTGGACTCTATATCTAACTATAAGATCTCTATTTGTCGTCCAAATTTTGTCTAACAAATACATTATAAGTTTCATTCGCCATGTATTTATACGGGATTTATTCTAGCATTTTCTACCAAAGTGCGAATTAGGTGGCTATTTATTATTTACGGAAAAAAATATTTTTATAAAGTGCAAGTGGTCGATTCATAGGTATAAGGTTCTATGAATGTACAACGTAAGTTCAATCGCTGGGCCACTCATAATATCTACTGTATTTACAATAAAAATGCTCTTAATTGATCAACTACATAATAAAAACGATAAACAGTTATTGTCTACTTAAAAATTAGGCACAATCAAGAGAAACTGCAGTAACATAGCTTCAAATTCCTTTAATTTTCACACTTTTNGTCTACTTAAAAATTAGGCACAATCAAGAGAAACTGCAGTAACATAGCTTCAAATTCCTTTAATTTTCACACTTTTCACATTAAATACTTTATCAGTAACACATTTTTGCTATAATGTAAGTTAGGTTTTTAATATAACCCTCCGTTAATAAGGGAATGACATAAAAATATTTGAAAAATGAACATTATTGGCAAAAGCAGCAGANTTAATATAACCCTCCGTTAATAAGGGAATGACATAAAAATATTTGAAAAATGAACATTATTGGCAAAAGCAGCAGAACTACCTTTTCTTTCCCTTTTTCACGCCAACACAATCTACGTGAAACCACTTTTTGCACGATATACACTGTATCATGTCAGTAGAAGGAAAATGGGAAGTCCGGTACAGGGGCTGGGGCTGCAGGACGCAGGACATGAGGGGCGTCGTCGCGGGGAGATGGAGGCGTTGCCGCAGGCGATTTTCTAAAGTTTTTTTTTCCCCTTTTTTCCCATTTTCCCTCAAAATTTCCCTTTTCCCCCAAAAACGTCAAAAATTCCTGAACTACCCTCAAAATTTTACANTTTCCCATTTTCCCTCAAAATTTCCCTTTTCCCCCAAAAACGTCAAAAATTCCTGAACTACCCTCAAAATTTTACATTTTAAATAATTTTCTCCAAAAATGTATCTTGTGCACAATCCGGCTGGTTTGCACAATGAGGTTGGATCCGGNTACATTTTAAATAATTTTCTCCAAAAATGTATCTTGTGCACAATCCGGCTGGTTTGCACAATGAGGTTGGATCCGGCATAAATTGTACAATTTCAGTCGGAATGAGCAAGCAGGTACGCGAGGCTCTCGTCTCTGATTGGCTACGCAAAGCTCTCGAAATGGTCTCGTCTCTGATTGGAAACGCGAAGCTCTCGTAACGGTCCCGTCACTGACAAGCCAGCACCATCCATCTTAACTGAAGAATGTTTGTGTTCATAGGCACCTGTCATGCAACTTCTCACGTTGTATAATCTTAACCCAAATTCCTTATCGTTTAACATATAGTCACCAAATTAATACATACGCATCACCCCCATCAACGAAAATTAACACAGGGTCATTTATGTCCTATGTGTACTTATAAGCATAGTTGACCATAATTCCCGAACTGTTTAAGATACAGTCGCCAAATTCATAACATATACACTACTCCCTACAACTAAAATGACCGCATGGTCATTTATGCCCTAAGCGAACTTATAAGTATTGTTGGTCGTAAATGGCACCCTGTTTAAGATACAGTCGCCAAAGTCGTATAATAGACATCACCTCTGACAACGAGAATTATCACATAGTAGGCATTTATGCCATATGCATACTTATAAGCATAGTTGTCCATAATTCCCGAACTGTTTAAGATACAGTTGCCAACTTCGTAATATAGACATCACTCCCGACAACGTAAATGACTGCATAGTCATGTATGCCCTACATGAACTTATAATCATAGTTGGTTGTAATTTCCAAACCGGTGAAGATACACTCGCCAAATTCGTAACATTGACATCACCCCCGACAACGTCAATTATCACAGAGTCGTTTATGCGCTATTCATACTTACATGCATAGTTGGCCTAAATTCTCGAATAATTTAAGATAGTCACCAAATTCTCAACATATACATCGTCCCTGACAACAAAAATGACTGCATATCAATTCATGTCCTATGCGAACTTAAAAGCAGAGTTATCCATAATTTCCGAGCCATTTAAGATACGATCGCCAAATTGGAAACATATACACCACCCCCGACAACGAAATTGATCACAGAGTTATTTGTGTCCTATGCATACTTATAAGCATAGTTTACTTTAATTTCCAAACTGTTTAAATTATAGCAATCAAATCCATATCATATGCATCACCCCCACAACGAAAATTATAACATAGTCATTTTAGCCCTATGCTTACTTACAAGCATAGTAGGATGTAATTTCTGACCGGTTTTAGATACAGCTATCAAATTCATAACATATGTATCACCCCCGACAACTGAAATGACTGCATTGTCATTTATGTCCTAAGTTTACCTATGAGCTTAGTTGAATGTAATTTCCGAACCGTTTAAGATGCAGCTACCAAAATAGTAACATATATATCACCTTCTCATTACATAGGTATCATTTCCTACAACGAAAATTGTCACAGTCATTTATGCCCTATACATACTTACAATCATAGTTGACCGTAATTGCCAGCCTGTTTAAGACACAGTCGTCAAGTTCATAACATAAACATCAATACCGACATCTCAAAAGGGGTACATCTCTTATTGGCTACGCGAGGCTCTCGAAATGGACCCATCACTGTCAAGCCACACCAGCAATCTTGGCTGAAGAATGTTTGTGTTCATAGCCCTCCTGTCATACAGCTTCGTCGACGAAGCGAGCTGTTAATCATAAATAATGCTGCTGCACACAACGATAAAGGTGCCTAACATGTTACATAAGGGAGATTGCAGTCAAAGGTCAAGGTCATATGATGNCTGCTGCACACAACGATAAAGGTGCCTAACATGTTACATAAGGGAGATTGCAGTCAAAGGTCAAGGTCATATGATGCCATTCTTTGAGATGGTGGTCAACAGTCAAGGTCTTCGCGTATCATGATAGGCATATAGATATATATATATGTAAATTGTTATTCGCATTTGCCGGCAAATACATGTGTGTGAGAGCATCATTTACTGTACGTTNGATATATATATATGTAAATTGTTATTCGCATTTGCCGGCAAATACATGTGTGTGAGAGCATCATTTACTGTACGTTATGATAGGCGGAGAAATTTCTGCTGTGAAGTGTGGGATATTGTGTAAACGATAGAACGTTGTTATAGTGGTCAGATAATTTTATTAGATATCACTTCAAACAGAAAGATTAAATCACTTGCAGCACTCAGATACCGAGCTAGCACACCTGCCAAAAAAAATTCCTTCTCACAAATGGATAACACGAAATAAAATCCGTCCACAAACACCTACCTATATATCTGCAGCAGGACGAAGAGATCCTTTAGCTGTCGCCCATGCCTAGGATGTCTTCAAGGTAGCGTGCTGATGCAAACAGATATAAAAAAAAATTAATGTAAATAGTTATTACCTTTTAAAAACTTTTGTATATTGCACGAGCATCGTGTGCCATACCTCACGTTAGTCGAAAAAAAAAANAGTTATTACCTTTTAAAAACTTTTGTATATTGCACGAGCATCGTGTGCCATACCTCACGTTAGTCGAAAAAAAAAAACTTTTACAAAGCTGAGAAGCACAGGTACGATCAATAAGGTCAACACTACTACGCATTAATGAAAACAGATTTAAAAAAAGTAAGGGAAATATATAGTTGTAAACACTTGACAACCATCGTAATTAGATATTACATAAACGCCGGCTCATGTACCCTGACAGCACTGGAGACAGTGCATCATCCTTGAAATTAAGGTATTGTAGGTTCAAACCCCAGAGAGAATCCATTCAGTTCACCGGTAAAAAATGCAACCTGATATGTAATTTAAAAAAACGTATATATAATATATAAATATATATATATTATATACATATTTAAGTATCAAGCTCATCATGCAATAATCACAGTGAACTATATAGCCAACATAATATTTTCATACATGACTGTACTCAATGTATGTTCATCTCAAATCACTGGTAACCTGTCGTGCATTTATAAGTAGGTAACAAGCAGGTCATGCCGGTACAACCCGAGGAGGACAACACCAACCATCATGTCGTGATAATCTTATAAAAGTATATCGTTATGTTTACATACATATACCATGATCGCGTAAATTGTTACATTATAAAGATGGAATCATTGGTTGAAGACTTACCATCTGTGACTGCATCGTCAACAGCAAGGGACTCTGAAGATTTACTCCTTACATCGCATCAACATGAGAGTACTCATTGCATGTTCGCTCACAGTGATAGTCTGAATAGTCATAGCAAGAAGTGTAAGTTAATGTTTGTTGTTCAACAGGAAGTGAGTGGAATTATTATTGTAGCAAGACATTCACTTGCAATACCAGCCATTATAGACATGCATAACAGTAGATACATTTCTTAGTCGATAGGAATTTAAAAAATTAAAATAAAAATCATTTGATTTTCTATATGTATTTATATTCTTAACCAAATCATATACATATATGAATTACATTTCATGCAAAAAAGTAATTAGCTCTGAGTTCATCAATAATCAAATTTATTTCTTCGCTGACAGAAAGANTTGCAATACCAGCCATTATAGACATGCATAACAGTAGATACATTTCTTAGTCGATAGGAATTTAAAAAATTAAAATTAAAATCATTTGATTTTCTATATTTATTTATATTCTTAACCAAATCATATACATATATGTATTACATTTCATGCAAAAAAGTAATTAGCTCTGAGTTCATCAATAATCAAATTTATTTCTTCGCTGACAGAAAGATATCCACTTCTCTGCAATGGAACCAGCACCCATAACCTATCGTCCCTATACACTTTTAGATCTATAAAAGCAGTTCGGACCGACACTACACATCGCTCAGAACATCTTTCTCTCGTCGAGAGGTCATAGTGAAAAAATTTTCGAGATGATGTTCGAGTAGCTAGAAAAGTTTAAAGTCTATCATAACATATAGAAAGATTAAATCACTTACAGAACACGGCAAAGATACCGAGCTTACATACCTACCTAAATAATTCCTTCTCACATATACACGACATTAAATAAAATCCGTCGACAAACACTTATCTGTTTAACTGCAACAGGACGATGAGATTATCGACAGTTCTCCCACTAATACAATGTTTTCCAGATAGTGCTACCGTTACAGAAACACCACATTCCAGGAGCTGGTGTAAGACACATAGAACGCGAGCAGCAGCAAAAGAAAAAACAAGGCGCCACCATCCTTGAAAGATAAATGAGTGTAAAGAGGTTGAGAGGTTGCATTGGCAACTTCGCAGGCTAGACATCGATCGAGCTGTTAAGGTAATCTATTTCAGTCCAGCAACCATGTCAGCGTTTGTACCACAGCCAGCAGTCGTCCACTGAGGCAACCAGAGACGAGCAATACAAATTAGCATGGTGTGCGAACAGTATAGAAGAGAGAGAGTAACGTAAAATGAACGTCATTCTGTTATTGAGCGTGGTGGTGGAAAGTAAACTTTTACTACCACATTCATCTACTTCTACTACAATATGAAGACGGAATCGATGGTTGAAGACTTACCATCTGTAACACCGTCGATATCGTCAACAGGAAGGTGCTCTGAAGAGCTGCTACAGACATTACAGCGTCATCGTAAATACTACGATCATGTACGCTGCTACAATATGACGAAGGGACCAATGGTTGAAGACTTACCAACTATAACATGGTCAACAGCAAGGGACTTTGAAGAGTTGATGCAATCATTACGATATTGATGTGATTATTGCGAAAATACTTTTAGTAAAAGTTGTAATGCACACCGACATGAAAGTGCACATTGCATGTTCAGCCCAGCATACAAAGGGTTTCACTGTGATAACTGTGATAATGTGTTTACCCGCAGTTATAATCTGTATAGATATAACAAGAAGTGCAAAGGCCATGTTTGCAGTTCATCGGGAAGTGAGTGTATGTATTGCGGCAAGATATTCAGGAATCGAACCACTGCCAAAGGTCATGAAGAAAGTAACTGCAAATTTGCCACAGTCTACAAGACCTACCCATGTGTCAACTGCTGGGCGATATATGCGAATAAGAGTAGCTTAAATGCTCACAGAAGGAATTGTTTTGCAAAAACGCTTACCATAAATGCATTAATTGAATGAAGAATATGTTGAGCATGTGTCAATTATGATAAGTCTATAAATAAAAGTAGTGTATATAAATTATTTCTGTGTTATTCATTTATCTTAATCCAAACTAATATTAAGTACACCGCCATCACTAGAGAGAAAAAAAACAGTTTACGTCTAAGTCTGAAAGAGGATTATTAGTTTTTGTATAGTGTCAAGTCTCGAACTATCATGGAATTACTCAGAGAAAATCCATTTCACTAACTTGCAAAAGTAGAAACCATGTCAACATGCGCCCACAACCATGACATTGAATGATGTTAAACGATCTTGACCTGACCTTGGATCAGTACTGACTTACAAAATGGCCATCATCGGCACTAGCTGACAAAATGGCCGCGTTGAAATGGAATAAACCACTCCAGGGCATCGTGGTGGGGAACTGGGGTCGGGGGTCATCATCGGGATTCGCCGGGGCATCGTGTAGGGGATCTGTGGTCGAGGTGTTTCTGCAGGATCCCTTGGAATGCAAGAGCATGAAGTTTGGGTACAGGCTTACAGAATGTCCACCATAAAAATTGACCTTGAAAAATCAAAATTTTGTAAATTGGATTCCTTGATCCCCAGCCCCACGCCCTGTTCCAGAACTCCGCCAACTTCGTCAGTGACTCATTCGAGAGCCTCGTGTAACATGATAGGCATGACCTTGACGTTGACTATTGACAATTATCTCAAAGGATGACATCATATGACCTTGACCTAGACCTTTGACCACAATCTCCCTCGCGTAACATATTAGACACCTTTATCATTGTGCGCGGCAGCATTCTTTATGATTAGCCGCTCGCTTCTTCGACGAAGTTTTATGATAGGGGGCGATGAACACAAACATTCTTTAGCGAAGATAGCTGGTGCTGGCTTGTCAGTGATGGGCCCATTTCGAAAACTTCGCATAGCCAATCAAAGATGTACCCCTTTCGAGATGTCGGTAGTTATGATATGAATTTGACGACTCTGTCTTAAACAGGCTGGCAATTATGGTCAACTGTGTTTATAAGTATGTGACTGTGATCATTTTCGTTGTCGGAAATGATACCTATGTTATATGTAGGTGATGTCTATATTACGATTTTGATGGCTGTATCTTAAAGGGTTTGGAAATTACATTTAACTATGCTTATAAGTAGGTAGGTAGGCTTAGGATGTACATGGCCATGCATCATTTTAGTTGTCTGGGATGATACATATTTTATGAATTTAATAGCTGTATCTTTAACACGATGGAAATTATGTCCAACTATGATTGTAAGCAGGCATAGGGCATAAATGACTGTTATAATTTTCGTTGTCGAGGGTGATACATATGTTACGAATTTGACTGTTGTAAATCAAACAGTTTGGAAATTATATTCAACTATGCTTATAAGTAAGACATAAATGACTCTGCGATCAATTTCGTTGTCGAGGGTGATGTATATGTTTCGAATTTGGTAACTGTATCAAAATGGGTCGGAAATTAGGGACAACTATGCTTTTAAGTTTGCATAGGACATGAATGCATTTTCAGTCATTTTCGTTGTCGGGGCGATGTCTATTTTGAGAATTTGGTGACTGTATCTGAAGTTCGGGAATTTCTGTCACCTATGCTTAAAAGTATGTATAGGGCATAAATGAGACTGTGATAATTGGCGTTGTTGGTGGTGATGTCTATGTTACGAATTTGGCGATTGTATATACAAACGGGTTGGAAAATACGATCACCTATGCTTAAAATTTCGCATAGGACATAAATGGCTATGCAGTCATTTTTGTTGTCGGGAGTGCTGTCCATGTTATGAATTTGGCGACTGTATCTTATACATTTCGGGAATTATGGCCAACTATACTTATAAGTATGCATGGGGCATAAATGACTGTGATAATTGTCGTTGTCGGGGGCGATTTCTATGTTACTAATTTGGCTACTTTATCTTAAATAGGCTAGAAAATACGACTAACTATGCTTATGATTTCGCATAGGGAATAAATGACCATGTGGTCATTTTCGTTGTCCGGAGTGATGTCTTTGTTATGAATTTGGTGACCGTATCTTAAACAGTTCGGGAGTTACGACCAACTATGCTATTTGTACATTTAGGGGATAAATGACCCTTTTTAATTTTCTTTTTTGGGGGTTATGTCTATGTTATGAATTTGACATCTGTATCTTAAACAGTTCAGAAATTATGGTCAACTATGCTTACAAGTATGCATAGGGCATAAATGACCCTGCGATAATTTTCGTTGTCAGGAATGATGCCTATATTACGAATTTGACGCCTGTATCTTAAATGGGCTGGAAATTACGACTAACTACCCTTATAAGTATGTATAGGGCATTAATAATTCTGCGATAATTTTCGTTGTCGGGGATGATGTCTATGTTACGAATTTGACGACTGCATCTTAAATGGTTCGGAAATTACAGCCAACTATGCTTATAAGTATGTATAGGGCATAAATATACCTGCCATTAATTTCGTTGCCGGGAATGATGACTATGTTACGAATTTGATGCCTGTATCTTAAGCGGTTCGGAAATTACGTTCAACTATGCTTATAAGTACGTACAGGGCAAAATGGCCCTGCGATAATTTCGTTGTCGGGGGTGATGCCTATGTTACGAATTTGAGACTTGTATCTTAAATGGTTCGGAAATTATGGTCAACTACGCTAATAAGTACGCATAGGTCATAAATGACCCTGTTTTAATTTTTGTTTATCTAGGGTGATGCATATGTTATGAATTAGTTGACTATATGTTAAACTATGCGGAATTTGGGTTAACTATGATTATACAATGTGAGAAATTACATGACAGGGGCCAATGAACACGAACATTCTTCAGCCAGGATGGATGGTGCTGACTTGTCAATGATGGGACCCTTTTGAGAGCCTCGCGTAGCCAATCAGAGACGAGAGCCTCACGTACCTGCTTGCACATTCTGGCTTAAATTGTACAATTTTCGGCCGGATACAAATTCATTGTGCAAACCATCCTGATTGTGCGTAAGATTTTTTTTGAAAAAAATTTTGGTAAATTTTGCAAAAAATTTTTAATTTAGAGGGAAATTCGGGAGATTTTGACATTTTTGGGGAGAATAGGGAAATTTCTTGTAAAAAAAAAGCTAACAAAATGACTAAGAAAATCGCTTGTGGCGATGCCGCTGACTGCCCTAGACGATGCCCCTCAAGTCCTGCGTCCTGCAGCCCTAGCCCCTATCCCAGACTCTCCATTTTACTACTACTCATGTCTTCTTCTCTTGCACTTTCACAGATATAAAAAAAACCAAGAATTTTCCATTGTACAGATCCCCTTGTTTTTAGAGAGTGGATGTCCACGGCTTGGTTCAGCANTAGGGGGCGATGAACACAAACATTCTTTAGCGAAGATAGCTGGTGCTGGCTTGTCAGTGATGGGCCCATTTCGAAAGCTTCGCATATCCAATCAAAGATGTACCCCTTTCGAGATGTCGGTAGTTATGATATGAATTTGACGACTCTGTCTTAAACAGGCTGGCAATTATGGTCAACTGTGTTTATAAGTATGTGACTGTGATAATTTTCGTTGTCGGAAATGATACCTATGTTATATGTAGGTGATGTCTATATTACGATTTTGATGGCTGTATCTTAAATGGTTCGGAAATTGCATTCAACTATGCTTATAAGTAGGTAGGTAGGCTTAGGATGTACATGGCCATGCATCATTTTAGTTGTCTGGGATGATACATATTTTATGAATTTAATAGCTGTATCTTTAACACGATGGAAATTATGTCCAACTATGATTGTAAGCAGGCATAGGGCATAAATGACTGTTATAATTTTCGTTGTCGAGGGTGATACATATGTTACGAATTTGACTGTTGTAAATCAAACAGTTTGGAAATTATATTCAACTATGCTTATAAGTAAGACATAAATGACTCTGCGATCAATTTCGTTGTCGAGGGTGATGTATATGTTTCGAATTTGGTAACTGTATCAAAATGGGTCGGAAATTAGGGACAACTATGCTTTTAAGTTTGCATAGGACATGAATGCATTTTCAGTCATTTTCGTTGTCGGGGCGATGTCTATTTTGAGAATTTGGTGACTGTATCTGAAGTTCGGGAATTTCTGTCACCTATGCTTAAAAGTATGTATAGGGCATAAATGACTCTGTGATAATTGGCGTTGTTGGTGGTGATGTCTATGTTACGAATTTGGCGATTGTATATACAAACGGGTTGGAAAATACAATCACCTATGCTTAAAATTTCGCATAGGACATAAATGGATATGCAGTCATTTTTGTTGTCGGGAGTGCTGTCCATGTTATGAATTCGGCGACTGTATCTTATACATTTCGGGAATTATGGCCAACTATACTTATAAGTATGCATGGGGCATAAATGACTGTGATAATTGTCGTTGTCGGGGGCGATTTCTATGTTACTAATTTGGCTACTTTATCTTAAATAGGTTAGAAAATACGACCAACTATGCTTATGATTTCGCATAGGGAATAAATGACCATGTGGTCATTTTCGTTGTCCGGAGTGATGTCTTTGTTATTAATTTGGTGACCGTATCTTAAACAGTTCGGGAGTTACGACCAACTATGCTATAAGTACATTTAGGGGATAAATGACCCTGTTTTAATTTTCTTTTTTGGGGGTTATGTCTATGTTATGAATTTGACATCTGTATCTTAAACAGTTCAGAAATTATGGTCAACTATGCTTACAAGTATGCATAGGGCATAAATGACCCTGCGATAATTTTCGTTGTCAGGGATGATGCCTATATTACGAATTTGACGCCTGTATCTTAAATGGGCTGGAAATTACGACTAACTACCCTTATATGTATGTATAGGGCATTAATAATTCTGCGATAATTTTCGTTGTCGGGGATGATGTCTATGTTACGAATTTGACGACTGCATCTTAAATGGTTCGGAAATTACAGCCAACTATGCTTATAAGTATGTATAGGGCATAAATATACCTGCCATTAATTTCGTTGCCGGTAATGATGACTATGTTACGAATTTGATGCCTGTATCTTAAGATGTTCGGAAATTACGTTCAACTATGCTTATAAGTACGTACAGGGCAAAATGGCCCTGCGATAATTTCGTTGTCGGGGGTGATGCCTATGTTACGAATTTGAGACTTGTATCTTAAATGGTTCGGAAATTATGGTCAACTACGCTAATAAGTACGCATAGGTCATAAATGACCCTGTTTTAATTTTTGTTTATCTAGGGTGATGCATATGTTATGAATTAGTTGACTATATGTTAAACTATGCGGAATTTGGGTTAACTATGATTATACAATGTGAGAAATTACATGACAGGGGCCAATGAACACGAACATTCTTCAGCCAAGATGGATGGTGCTGACTTGTCAATGATGGGACACTTTTGAGAGCCTCGCGTAGCCAATCAGAGACGAGAGCCTCGCGTACCTGCTTGCACATTCTGGCTTAAATTGTACAATTTTCGGCCGGATCCAAATTCATTGTGCAAACCATCCTGATTGTGCGTAAGATTTTTTTTGAAAAAAATTTTGGTAAATTTTGCAAAAAATTTTTAATTTAGAGGGAAATTCGGGAGATTTTGACATTTTTGGGGAGAAAAGGGAAATTTCTTGTAAAAAAAAGCTAAAAAAATGACTAAGAAAATCGCTTGTGGCGATGCCGCTGACTGCCCTAGACGATGCCCCTCAAGTCCTGCATCCTGCAGCCCTAGCCCCTATCCCAGACTCTCCATTTTCCTACTACTCATGTCTTCTTCTCTTGCACTTTCACAGATATAAAAAAAAAACCAAGAATTTTCCATTGTACAGATCCCCTTGTTTTTAGAGAGTGGATGTCCACGGCTTGGTTCAGCAGNAAAAAAAACCAAGAATTTTCCATTGTACAGATCCCCTTGTTTTTAGAGAGTGGATGTCCACGGCTTGGTTCAGCAGCGTGCTTTTGTAAGCCTTTTGGATGCTTCGATTGTTGTTTTGTGAGAGGATGTAGTAAGTACAGCCATTCTCTGTGTCCCTGTAGTATTCTTGACGGAGAAAACAAGGGTAGCTGTCTTTGGTGGAGTTATTTGTTTCACTGACACAAAGGAAGACTAAAAATTGGGCCTGGAGCTTGGTGAAGGTGCACTTATTTCTCCATCTTCTTGCCGGATTGGAATTACTTGGTTCACACTTGTACTTGGTTGGCACTCCGTATTCTTATTTTTGTCGGCATGTGTCACATACTGAGCTAATGACAGAATTGTCGCCCAGTGTTGCCGGTGGGTGAGGGGGGGGGGATATGTAAGAAGCAACAAAATTATGTTCCTCAGACACATCTCTGTTAACTGGTAATACTCCTGTAACTCTGAAAGCGTCCACCGCCATACCCACTGTAGCAGCTCTCGCATAAGCAATACCGAATAACATAGCACCTTTTGACTGAGTTACGCACCGAGCTGGATTTGCTCTAAGTCTCTTTTCGAGTTCATCTGTATAGTAGGTATTCAAGGGCTTAAAGGAGATGACATCTAAAGGCTGGAGGTGGTGTATGGTGCGACCTGGTAATGATAACATTAAAATACCATTCTCACAAGATATGCGCAAATCTTCGATGTTTTTAGTGTGCGTCGAGTGCCCATTGAAAAGAAGAATAACTTTCTCCTGAAAGCTTGGTTTAACGCACTTAATGAAATTCTGCAACCATCCAACAAATAAATCTTTGTTTATATAACAGTTTTCACAATTGAATTCACAAACAGTACCAGGGGAAGCTCCATCTTTGAAATCGTCACATGCTCTTCCCCGTTTGTATTATCATCATTGGAGGGTTGTAGGAACCTGAAGCATTACTGCAGCAGGTATTTTCTGGACAGTGGAGAGCCCTGTCTCATCTACGTTGAATGTGAGAGTAGCATCTCGTTTGAAGGTCATGTTTGAAGAGAGAAGGAGAGTAGCTGTTAACTAGTAGAAAGATAAGAAGTTGCTGATGTGTGATCAGTTCCAGACTGTATCGTTCCGTCCCTTCCTGTTTTTTTTTGTGGTGCCGCAGCAAAGCAAGACTAGAACTGAAGGAGATAAAGTAAATAATAATTAAGAGTACCAGCAAATAAAATACTCTCATGTATTAATTTCACTTTTTTAAAATGTTAAAAACACATCAAAATAAATAAAATTGTTCCAGTTCACATTACAGAAACAGGCCTCGTTTAATATAAACGTCAGGTGCACTGCCGAATAGTGATGCCATGGATGGACCGGTATGCAATGGATGGACCACCGGTCCACCCATGGCACTGATTGCTGGTCCAACCATAGCACTCACGCCATTTTGTTTTGAGCACGCTGCAGTGAAGAGTAAAAATCAATGCATACTTTTGCAATACAGCGACATGGTACACAGTAAACAAGTTTTTAGGTAGCCTACCAATTATAACTCTGTAACAAATTACTTGTAGCGCACTAGCGCACAGGACTTAAAATATAATGTAAAATTAACAACTGTATATCCTGTGCATGTCTGTCCTCCCACAAATCCAAAATTTCTCTAACAGGTAGCGGGTCGGTCGCTTGTACTTTTACTGCGTCCCACGCGCATGCGCTGTGCATAGTCCTTGAGATATTTAAGTGGTCCAATGGTGGCACTGCTCCATTTATGGCACTTTTCCCCTATATGCATAATCGGTGTTCCAGCGCCGTCACAATTAATAAACACTTGATGATGGTGTGCCTGAATCAAGTACAGTGATGTCAGAAGGGGAATGGCTTTACACCTTGATTACAGCCAATGAATAACTGACGTTGGAATGGTTAGATAAGGTAATGGTAAGTCTAGAGTGATGCCAAATGATAACGCGAAAGTTGCAGGTCNACTGACGTTGGAATGGTTAGATAAGGTAATGGTAAGTCTAGAGTGATGCCAAATGATAACGCGAAAGTTGCAGGTCGCTACCTATAAATAAACAGACGACTGAAGAGTCTAGGCTGTAAGTCACTGAACCACTGCTTATATTATATTTGCTGTTTCTTCACACTTTTTTAATCAAATCTTTCAAAATCACCATATGTATGATGTTTTTGGTTTTTTCCTAAACATGCGATGTAACATAAACTTTTTATACTTCTGTTTACATAAAACTATCAAATTTTTGGTTGACTTGAAGTTTTACCTGCATTTTACGTACAAATTAAAATATTTCGTTTATAATTAATGNACTGACGTTGGAATGGTTAGATAAGGTAATGGTAAGTCTAGAGTGATGCCAAATGATAACGCGAAAGTTGCAGGTCCCTACCTATAAATAAACAGACGACTGAAGAGTCTAGGTTGTAAGTCACTGAACCACTGCTTATATTATATTTGCTGTTTCTTCACACTTTTTTAATCAAATCTTTCAAAATCACCATATGTATGATGTTTTTGGTTTTTTCCTAAACACTTTTTATACTTCTGTTTACATAAAATTATCAAATTTTTGGTTGACTTGAAGTTTTACCTGCATTTTACGTACAAATTAAAATATGTCGTTTATAATTAATGNCTATCAAATTTTTGGTTGACTTGAAGTTTTACCTGCATTTTACGTACAAATTAAAATATGTCGTTTATAATTAATGCATATAAATAAATCGGGGGGAAAAAAAGGTGTGTTGGTAATGCCTACATAATAAATAGTTCTTATGGGAAATATTTTTACGCGAGGCGGAGGAATAGTTAAACAGGGTTTCATAAAAGTTGGAGGTAACAGCGAATTGACTATATTGTCTTTTGTGCAGTGGCGTGTGGTGAACTGTGGCAAGGTAAGCTGGCGTTAGTTCTGTGCTTACTCTCTTGCTTATTAGTTCACACTTCCACCAATAAAATGTAGCTCGGCAGCTGCCGCCACAGGACGCGTGTAAGGGTCCCTTGCTGCTCGCTTGTGAGTGGTCGGAAAGCATTCAGTTTCCTTAGGCTGCACGGTGGTTACTGGCTCCTGCTGCGTGCACCGATAATGCACAGCAGTGAGCAAGCACCAGCTTACCTTGCAACAGTTCACCACACGCCACTGCTTTTGTGGGTATTTAACAGTGGTGTGTGTAAAAGGTGCAGGTAAGACGCCTGGTGCCTGAGCTATCAGCAGGTGATCTGGCGACACGAGCTGGTTCCCCGGAGACCACGCCCTCTTGCAGTAGGGATCTTGTAGCGGTCGAGGAACACGGCCCGGCGATAACAGCTCGCCTTGTTGGTGGCCGACTGCATATTCATCCGTTATAAATCTCCACCCCCAGACACCACTCTGCTGTGGCTGATCACCCGTGTCGTTCCCTCTACTGCACGGAGTCACGAGCCTTCCGCAGTTACTACACGGTTACGTTTTTAAGACGATGACACGCAGTGTGCCTTGCGCCCCATACAGTTTAGTAACCCGGCACTCTAAAATCGAAACAGTTCAAACTGCTCCAAACCAGCTAATATGACCGCAGATCTGTCAAAACTGCTCCACATACATGCAAACATAAATACATACATTCTTACATACATACTTACATACATACATTAAAATTCTAGTGACAATTTTAGTTGCTGCTGTACACTGATTAAAAAACAGTGTATTCTACTGATTCCTAGTGAATTGCGCTGGCCTGGCAGTAAAACCTCAGTGCATTACACAGATTCACCAGTAGATAACAATTAATTAACTAAACATTGAGTAAAATAATTCTACTGATTGAAATCATTGATTCAGANTTCACCAGTAGATAACAATTAATTAACTAAACATTGAGTAAAATAATTCTACTGATTGAAATCATTGATTCAGATTTAGTATGCTCTCGACACATTAACATGTGTTGGCGTTTTTTATTTGGCGAGTAAACTCACGTCTATAACTGCGTGCTATTATATTTTGACAGACAACAGTTACGGGTGTAAATGAAAAATACTACAATGCTACAACGTTACGTACTTGTAAAGTTACATTTATTGACTGATTATAATTATTTTGAGCTATTAGAAGACTGTCAATTGATTCAGACTGGTACTTAATATCATGTAGCGTAGAAATGTATAAATACATTTTACAGAACGTAACATTTTCATTTAAACGAATATATACGGTGTTTGGCGTATTTTACTCGCGTGTGTGCCATTTTGACTGTTTATATCGTGAATATAGGACAAATTCAGCCAAAGGAATCAGTTAGTCCGGAATCAGGCCTCGGGTAATAAAATCTCAATGCATGCCACTGATTTGTCTGTAGAATGACGGCTCATTTATTAAATATTCAGAAAAATAATTTTACTGATTGAAATCACTAATTCATATTTAGAGCCTAGTTGGAATTTTTGCTTGTGTGTTGACTGGTAGTAGTAGAACGGCGCAAACAAAAGAAAGCTGGACGTTAAATGCAGGGTTTTAAAAAGAGAGCTGTGTAGTTTGGTCGTGCATCGCAGGTGGCGGGCGAGGAGTGGGTGCAATGAGGACGCCAGACAGCGGCAGCCACACTTCATTAGGCGTGTCGGCAGCCAGCAGAGAGGCGGCATTCTGGGGGACTGCACAACTCCGAGATTGGTCCACATAGCAGTCTCCCCTCGCCTCCGCGTCCCCATTAAACCGCTACAGAGCAATTACCGCCGCTGCCGCGCGCAACAGCGGACCAACGGCTGCAGCGGTGGGCGATGCGACAGCGCTACAAATTCTCTTCGCTCCAAAGTAGGGCTCCTCCCACAGCGACGAGTATAAATACATTCCCGGCGGGTTCAGTCCCGAATTCTCGTATGTGTGAAAAGTGCTGGAGGTTGACTTTAGTCATTATGTTTTCTCCCATTGCATTCCGTCGCCGCTAGTAGTATGAATATGGTGTGGCATGGATCACTTTTCATATATTTAATATATGTATATATATATATAACTAAAACCTGAAATATTTTTAACTAATAATTTTAAAAATTAAATGCACCAATTTAAATTTAAATCAATTTATAGGGTCGAATGAGTATACATAGCTGAATTTAAACGCAACAAATTTCATTTGTAAATTTAATTTTTAATTTCAATTTGTAAGGTTTACCCCATGAATTTTGAATTTAATTTTTTTATTTATGGTGTTAAATATACTTATAAAAGTCGTATTTTTTTTACATTTTTGAGGTAAATGTATTTTGAGTTCACCGTCGAAAAAATATTTTAATTAAAACAGTTTTTCAAAATAATTATAAACGTTTTATGAGAAATTTTAGATTTTAATCATATAGATCAATGTTTTAATTATACTAGAAGTGGTCCACGCTACAACAGATACATAATACTACTGCTCCATCCACGCCTCACTTCACTCCTCGGTACATAATAGACAAGTAAACAGAAGTGCAATGGCCAGGCGGTTCCTTTGGTGTGGGCTTACACATTCGCTGATTGTCTGCGCGAGTCTCTGGATCGAATCTTGTGTCTTATTGGCTACGGCGTGCTGCGACATGTTTTTTGTTGCCTGGGCTTCCAGGTGGCAAGTAAGTTAGGCCTGTCAGGCCCTGATTGGTGAACGGCGTTCCGACATGTCGCTAGCAAGTGACGCCATTTTGCCGGCATGTGCGACTGGAGTTTTCAGAGTAAGCGACTGTTTATTTTCTGTATACTTAGGTATTGTGCGACCCCGACCGTTAAGGCGTCTCCCTAGGTCATACCGGGCCGTTAGGGAGTCACATGCGACCACCTTCATAAGCTCCGACATTCTCTAACTTGAGCTGAATCCCTTGCAAACCAGATCTGCAACTGTGGAATACTATACCATGCGACGGAAGCTTATGGATCAAATCATAAATGCCATTCTGTATTTTTCTCTTTCCTCTTATTCCCGAATTTATATAAAATGGCAAAAGTAAAAAACCCAGAGATATGATTTTTGCCTCTCCTGAGAAAAATCTTTCTTCATGTATAATACTTATTTACTGAGACACGCTTAGTGATGCTTTTGCAGAAGATATTATTTTCATTCCACCCAAAATTCTCAACGTTTTGTACTCGACAGAAAAAAATATATATTGCATGCATTCAGCATTTTCTTTCAAAGACGTGTTTTCTTAAACGTCGCACTGAAAAAAAAAACTTGTTTTAGCCTAAATATTTAATTTTTACTATACGGCCAAACAAAAAAGTAGACATTATTGAAATAAGTTTTTTGTCGTCAAGCTGAATTTGTTGAATCAGAGCATGGGTTTCGTCAGTCAAAATGTGTATTTTGTTAGACAAAATAAAAATAAGTTAGTTTTTTTTTTTTTGCTCTTTAGTTTGCCTGAAGTCAACAAAATAATTTGCAAGAAAAAATTCCATGACTGTTTGTCGTTACATACACAAGCAGTTTGCTGGCGCAAACAGTGTCAGGTTAGCTCTCTTCGCCTATAATTTCTCATCGTGTTAACATTACACCTATTTCCATGATCCTGTACCAGTTTTTACAGATGCTACCTGCCTTAAAACCATATTTCACAATAGTTTTTTTTATTTCATTATCTGAAATAAATTATATAAGGACTACATAATTGTAAATATTTATAGTTAAATTATTGTAGTTTTCAAAACTTAGGACCAAAAATTAAAAAATTTTCAATATGGGAGTTCAAGTTTTTATGCACCTAATTAACTTTGCCAACTAAATCACACGTCATGTGATTCATATAATATACACAGCATGCTAATTAAATAATAACGATATATTTAATCATTGGTACTCAGGTACTGGCATCCTGAAATTATTTTAAAATAGGTATTAATGATTTTGCCAACACTTTTTTATTCGTCCGAGAAAAAATTACATTAATATTTATTACTTTCTATTGGATGAGTTAAAATGTGTTGACCAAAACATCAATACATATTTTTAAAAGAGATTCAGGATACGAGTTGAGTTGAGAGATTTGGGCTGCTCTTAACGAGGTCTTGAGAGCCGATGAGGGTGAAATGAGGTGAGAATGGAGCAGCGCCAGAATGCAATGGCGGGGAAACGGGAGATCCCGAGGAAACCCACAGACCAACAGCATCGTCCGGCATGATTCCCCTTTCTCCATCGTTGCGTGATCAACAGCTATGGTCTTTGTATTCCCACTTGCCGCCGTCTTAGTGGTGCATGGTACACCATGTACTAACTACACTGTACTGTACAACGTTCATTACTGGCCGATTGCCCGTCATTGTCAAATTGGAATGTGCGCCAGTGCAAGAATTCTGTTAATGTCACCTATAACGTGGTATACAATCAAACGTGTTCATTCAAATATTATGAGGAAAAGAAAGAAAGTTTTATTTGACGAAATGTTTGCTGATTAGCTGCAGTGTTGTTATTAAATTCCTGATGAACGCCAGCGAAACAATACAACTAAGTTTATATCCTCACAAGCTTTGTTATCAAGATTGGACGAAGTTTACTTTTAGCGTTGTCATAGGTATAAATTCGATATTAGTCTTCAAAGTCTTATAATAATCATGAACATATTTCCACTTAAAGTGTTATGCGTCGCGTCGTAGGTGTCTGGCCGCGTGTTTCAGAAGTGCAGTATAAGAGCGCAACACTGATTGGTGCAGTGAGGCAAGGAAATGTCTCCTTACAAAGACATGTGGTCTATTAACCAAAGAAAATTTCCTGATGAGCTCGTAGGATACTGAAATCTGACCTATACGTGTAGGACCTAAATCTTTTTGCGAAAATTTGGCCTCCTTGGCTAGATATAGATAAACGTCGTCACCGAAGGATGTCGTGGAATAAGATTCAGCGGCGACGGATTACAATGGTGGGGGAAACGGGAGCACCCCGAGAAAATCCAACGGCAAACGTCAACATCCGCAATGTTTCCAACTTGCGGAAATCCGGGCGTGACACCGCAGGGAATCCAATCTAGCTCACCGTGGTAAATTACCGTTGCATTAGCCACTCAGCCTATGTGGCCCATGCTAACTATGTAATCAGTGTGAACGCAAAGTAAACCAAACCACATGATTTCGAGATTGTCAGTGTTTCCTGAAAAGAATTTTTGCGCCAAGGTTATTTTCATAACATTAATTACATGATTATCTGCGTCCGGGGACAGTGTATTTTAAATGGGACAAAACTGGCACCTGGCGCCGGCCGGCCGCCATGTTGTGACGTCACCCAACCGCCATGCTGGACCAAGGTAACCTTTGACCTTGTCATATGATATTGACCTTAACTTCATGTCCACCACATTAAATAACCTTGAAACAAAAAAAAAATCCAAAAAAATTGCAGAAAAATTATAAAATCGCAAAAAAAAAATATTTTTAAAAATTATATAAAGATGTACATGTAGGAGGTTCGGGGTTCGATGACAGGTGGATTGACTAAGTTCCCGACATAACCAGCCCTCGCGAGTGTCCATCTCGTCAGCCATGTTAGATGTCGGTGACATTGACCTTTGACCTTTACCCCGGTAACTTTGAAGACAAAAAATTCTAAAAAATTTCACACGATATAAAAACTTTTAAAAATGTATAAAAGATTTTAAAAATGCATTTAAAATGAATTTTTAAAAATTACAAAAATTGTTATTAAAAAACGTACAGTTACAGAGGTTCAACCACAATCGAGCTTCGCCAATTTTTTTATTGGTTATTTAATCGTTCAATTACTCGCGTTCGCTCGACACCTTCCACGCCATGCCATATCTACTGTAAATTTATTTTTTAGTGTCACCCATTAGAGCGCACTGGTAAGTTCAAATATTCCAGTACACCAGGTCGCGGGGCATCTCCGAGAAACGTAATCTGGGGCTGTCACTGACGAAAAAAAAACACATATTTTATTAGATGGGGCCTCGTTTATTTACGATGTGTCGTTTCAGCGCAAGCAGCGACGGTGGCGACAAGTGTAGGTTGGTATCCTGGGCAGTATTCACGAGTTGGCGGCCGTAAGTTGTACTTTGCTCTTCCTGTAACACTAGCTTTCGAAGGCACGTGGTCGCCCGGAACCTTGGAAGGAGCGAGCAGCTCGCTCGACCACAGATTCTTCACGCTAGCTACGTTAAATTACGTAGTTACCCAATTATATCGTAAATAATATATAGGTATATTTTTTACGGGATTTTTAATATTGTATCCTAGTTGGTTTTATTAATATGTAAATTTTAATTTGCATTTGATGGGGTTTTTGTACATAATATTTTAGAAGTAAAATATAAATGGCGAATCGGAGACAACGGGATCCGGGACAGGAGCCAGGCGCCGGTGGCCACCATGTTGTGACGTCACCCAACAGCCATATTTGATACAGGTGACCTTGACCCGTGACCTTGACCTTGACCCTATGACCATAACTTTAAATGACATTGAAACCAAGAAATTCTAAAAAAATACCAAAAAATTAAGAGAAATCCAAAATTGGTTCTAAAATATATAAAAAATTGTTTTAACAATAAATTTAAAAGTTATTAAAAAGTATCAGTAAATTTATTTAAAAATTGTTATTAAAAATGCATTTTAAAAACTTTCATTTCTGGAGGTTTCCCCAGCACGTCAAGCAGACGACTGACCCTCGCCAATTGCTATTGGCTGTTTACTTAGCAGGCCTCCACCCCCTCAACAATACTCATTCCATCGTATGTAGGCATTTTGTTTTTATTTTTTTCGTTTGTCACTTGTTTGTATTTTCAACACCTAGGTGGCACTAGTATATTAATAATCGATTTCGCCACCAGGCGAGCTGGTGATTTAGCCATAATGACTCCATTATGTCCTACGAACATTCATGCAAGCACCAAGCCAGACGACGGTAGCACGGAGTATAGTTTCATCGCAGAAAATGGATATCTGCGCACTTGAAACGTTATGGGGAGTTTTAGAGCAGAGAGTGAGGAGCAGATTTCCATCTCCAACATCAATGAAGCAATTGGTGAATGTTTTGGTACAAGAACGGGACAACATTCCGTAGTAAACTATTCAGACACTCTACGAATCTATTCCGCGAAGAATTGCAGCTGTTGTAAAAGCAAACAACACCTTATTTATTAATAAATATTGTGTATATGTCAGGTGTTCATATTATTTTGTCCATCTCCTTTATATATAATATGAATGTCGATCAGGTGTTCCACAATACGAAAAACTAAAATCTCTCACATTTTGAGAAGATCGGTTGACTTTGTGTCTAGTCGTAGGCAGCCGATTACAGTACATCTTGAAGCTGAGTATGCACGAAGACGACTAAACAGTTCTAGTGTGTGAACAGTTATATTCATATATTCACAGTATTAAGACGATCTTGTCATGGCAATTGTATGATACTAGCCTGTTGTGAAGTATCAGGCAGAATGTGTGCGTGTTGGCAGGAATATTTCCATGTGTAGTAAATTCGATCCTGCAATCGATTACATTGTAGGTAATACGCTCGTCCTGTTTACTCACATCGAATACCATGAGCAGGGCCAAATGCTTTAAAGTATCAGGGCTCAGTATCGTGGATTGGGGGCGTCCATGATATGCATTTTGGAATTGAGCATACATTTTACATTCCAGCAGGTACTGCACATTTTCAATGTTCATGTTCATGTCAATGTATGGATAGCTTTCGATATTCAAAATTATTTTCACATTTTCTATTTTACATGTGTCAAATTGCGAACAACTTACTCTCACATTATGCTGTCTTCCGGTGTGTAAAGTCTTCCGGTTTCGTAAAGTCAATATCTTTGCTGCATATGATGACACTCTTCAGAGTATTGTGATTCCCATGTAACGTATGGCCTGCATTGTCAGCGACAACCTTATTGGACCTTACTTCTTGCCTCCGCGTTTGACTGGCCACCTATATCGAGAGCTTTTAGAGGACACACTGCCAGTTTTTATCGTCGACACAAACTTTGCGGTTTTGTGTCGTGGTTGAACGCAAAACTGCTTTAAGTTTTTAACCACCTGGTCTTAATATACACGCTGGTATGTATATTCCGTCTGCCGTAGCAGGGCCCCTTTATATTGGACGACAATTGCGCGAAAGGGACGCTGCATCGGCCTTACGTTTAATTAAATTTTTCATCATTTATTACGTACTACCGGAAATTTTAAAAAATCTAGCAAAAAAATCAGTTTCCTTACATAATACCTAGACTTGCAATAGATTATTGTTTTATGAAACTTATTTTAAAATATCCTCAAATATGTTTTAAAATTTTTACCAAATTCGTAATATAGGCATCACTTCCGACAACGAAAATGGCCGCATGGTCATTTATGCTCTATGGGAACTTATAAACATAGTTGGTCGTAATTTCCACCCTGTTTAATTTACAGTCGCATAATTCGTAACATAGACATCACTCCGGAAAACGTCAATTATCACAGAGTCATTTATGCCCTATACATACTTATAAGCATAGTTGGCCGAAATTCCCTAACGGTTTAAGATACAGTCACCAAATTTGCAACGTAGACATCACCCCCGACAACGAAAATGACTGCATATGCTTTTACACTGAAGAGCCAAAAAAACTGGTGTAGGCGTGCGTATGCAAATAACAGAGGTATGGAACCAATTAGAGTAACGCGATGCGGTCGGCAGCTAGATCGGTTACTGCTG
>NQII01007856.1:58147-82384 GCA_002778355.1 Clitarchus hookeri | reverse complement strand
CTGGCCAGGACGTCTCCAAACTCGAATTCTTACCCGGACAGAACAGTGATTTGTCACTGAACAGCACTCTTTGCCAATGTGCGAGATTCTGCTGTCCGTTCCTGGCAGGTCACGCATGCTTGGCAATGCTCGGGTCGTAATGGTAGATGTAAGGGGCTTCACGATGACGGATCCCGCTCTTCTAGCCACGTGGGTACGGCACTGGTGGACGCAGGCGTATCCCCGGCTGCTGTGACATGTCCCTGGATGGTGCGCAGTGACGCTCGTGGAGAACTTACAGCCTGTTGCACGATGAAACTATCCTCCCTGCTGGTGGTCCGCCAGAGTCGACCCGAGCCATCTCGATGGGTGAGTGTACCCTCCTGTGCGCCGTGAGTTCCAACCTGCGTATCGGAGGCCAACAATTTGGCGTCTCTCAAACACATCCACCTGGGGCATGTCAAATGCACCATCGGAGTACGCTGAACTTGGCTCTGCCCACACTTCTCACTCTGCTACTAAGGCCTTACTCAGTGTCTTGCAGCTACGAGTGATGGAGGGACGTGTATGCCCCCTAGTGGTGCAACCATGCAAGCAAACTGCATGAAACACGAGTAGGACACACATTGGACTATGACGATTCTGTGTGGCAACATTCGCGCAGTTAGTTCGTGGTGATGGTAATTTGTTTATGCAAACGAGTGTAGTCTGTTTTGACACTAGAGAAACTTGAATTAATTCATTCCTTTTTGTGACGAACTTTCCAAGCCCTGGTTCAAACTATGTAGATCAGCAACATGCTGTGAAAATTAGTTTGCTTTATCAGATACGTAAATTTTGTTTTTATGCAAATGTAAGCTGAATAAGTAACACACACACATGTAAGGTACATTATCAATGATGAATCTGTTTGCTGCTTCATCTAAGTTAATTTTTCCTCACATCTTTTTTTTTTGTGTCACTTCATTATTTTCTGAACTGTGAAAATCATTTGTGTTCTCTTAACTTTGATGTTGTCATTGTATTGCCAGCCTAGTCTTTATGTGTTCACGTTATGTAGGTCATGTCCAACATAACAGAAGTAAAAACTATTTTTTTTTTCTGTTGTCCACAGAAGGTACTGTAGTTGTTTGTTTGTGACATTTCGTTTAGTTTTTTTTTTTTTTTTAAGGTTTCTACCGTTATAGTGTGTACATTTGGTTTAAATATTTTTATGGCATTTTATTATTTTTTTTGTCATATTTGCAAAAAAAAATAATAAATTTAACTAGATCAGTATTTTCTGTTTACATTTTGTTTGGTCATATCTTTTACGTTGTGTTCAATTGTAGATTTATGTCACCTGTCGTATCCAGAATACTTTACCAAAGACTTGGAGTTGGTTTACAGTGCTGTAAATGTTAACTGTAAAGGACGGAGGACGGGGAGGAAGGGGGGGGGGGTGATAACAGATAAAGTGTTACAAACAAAATTGTCACAGTCTTAATAGACGGTTAACAATAAGATATGGCAGAAATAGTCTGCTAGGCTACTAATTGAATTATAAAAAGCAGACAGAATACACAAGTACTCACAGGGTGTTACTCGAAGACATACGCACACACAGGTGGGATGCGCAGTTTCAACGTTTTGCTGGCTAGGCCAGCTTCATCAGGTGGCGAGTGGTGGCGCTGCCGTCTATTGCGTAGTGGTTGGTAAACAGTGAACCAAGCGGCCGGGAGGCAAGCTAGGGTGAGGCTGGAAATTTGAAATGTGGCGGAGGAGTTATCTTATGTTTAGGCCAGGTGTGTGTGTGTGTGTGTGAATGCGGCGATGTAGTGGTGGGCCAGTTCCCAGCATTGCAGCTATGAGTGGTAGGGCCCTTGCCACTCTGGTTGTGGGAAGCTACCACCTTCTAATAACAGTGCAGTATTATCCCGAAAGGCATCCTACCTTCAATAAAAATTCACGTGCACTTCAACTCGCTGCTGGCTTCCGTTTGTTATTCGTGCGAATTTCCAAGAAGTTTCAAGCCATGAATTGTTTTAAAAAAAATTCTCCTGCAGCAATCAAAGCAGTTGTTAGTCTTCAAATTAATGATCTCTTAAATGTTTTGTTTGAGTTTGCGACCGACATGACAATGTACTAAAAATATGTGTATGTATGTATTTATTTACCGAACAACTTCTATTGATGTTTTGAACTTTTTGCTGTACAAACACGTCTGCCACGACACATTTTGGCAATTGCAGGCACCTGTATTCTGCGTTGGTTTCGAATGTGACCCTAGGTTGAATGATAAGTTCAACTTGTTTGCATGTTTATGTGTGGAAGTCCTGGAAAATTGAATCCTGAATTGAACGTATGAATACGTGGAGTTTTGAGCATCTCAGTTCGCTAGACGTTTCATCATTATATTTCATTGTTTCACTTCACTGGTTTAATATAAGAAACTGGAAGATCCAAAAAATATTTTATTGCTATTTTTAATTTGAATATCAGAGTGGATGGTTTCATAGTATTATCTTTGTTTTGAATGTTCTGTACATGCAGTAATTAATTAATATAAGCATATGTGGACATGAAAAAAGTATTTGGATGCCGCAAGTGTAAAATTTCCATACTTCATGTTTTTATTACTTTTTAAGCCAATACTTCTGTGCCAAAGCTCTTGAAATATGCAGTGGCAGTACAAATTTTACATAAAAATTAACTGCACATTGTAAATTGAAACTAATAAAATATCAGTGTTACACATTCATAAGTTGTGTGTTAAAAAAGGTTTTTAAATACTGTAAAAGTAAAATTAACAATTTATTCTTGTTGCTGTGCGTAAAGAATTTTGCTGGAAAAAATTTTTATGTTGTGTAAATTGAATAACAGCTTGCCGTCACGGAGGTAAATCTTTAAGATGCTTGTAATATGTAGTGTGTAAACAGTAGTTGGTAAATCATTTATAATGTCAAAATTTTAAGAAAATGTTATCAGTGTTGTGGAAATGGGAATCTGATGTGAGAACGAACATGGAGTGTTTACATAAAATTCTGTATTGTTTTCTACTGTAATAATTCGATACCGCAAAACTTCTGATAAGGCATGAATTACAGTGTTTACATCTCAGTAGGCAATTGTAAGAGGAATCGAATGAGTTGTCGACCATTGAAATCTGTTAAATTAGTCTCAAGACATGAGAATTTGAATTTCGTTGAGGCTTCCTGCCAAACTGTTGAGACTAGATGCAGTTGTTACGTGTGGTTACGTTTACATCATTCCGTCACTCAAACTCATGTGAGTTGAGTGATCCGAAAGCTATTGTGTGGATAGATGCTGGGGCACAAGCCACTATTTGACAAGTTTGTTTAGGTTATTACATTCATTCTGTATCATAAATTTCTGTTACTTAAAAAGTGTTAGATATTGTTTATTATTTTTCTTTATCTTATTACTATCTCTAGTGCCTCTTATGTTTAATACTGCCGATGTTTATAATTTCCAAAAAATTGACTCGAAGCAACAGACACTCTTATTTTTGAACTCAGTTTAATGAGTAGCCAATTTCACAAAGCCACTCTCAGGGGGGGGGGGAACCAATAACAAATTATTAAAAATATGTTAGTTAGCCCACAGCTATAAAATATTTGGGTTGTAGTGTTGCTATAGTTAAGTGCCACAATATGAAAAAAAATAAACTGCAAAAATCTGTCAAAAAAAAAATGGCAGTGTAGGTTTGGCACCTGCTCTTTGCTGAAGCTCTGCGCACGAGACAGCACGTCGCAAAGGTAAACTTTGCTTTGCTCCCACCCTTCTCCCTACCTCGTATGCAATCTCTCATAACCACTATGTCGCTACCGTAGCAACAAGAACGGCCAATAACAGCGCAAGTTACCTACCCCGCCTGTCCCCCATAGTCTCGCCATCACATGATCTATTTAGCTTCTATCTTTGGTTTTCTAGTTCCGATTGCATTTGGAATTTACTCTATAGACTGTTGATTGCCTGCTTGCACAATGTTTATTGGATTAAAATTTTATTTGTTTTTTCTGATTCCCATAGTGTGCGTTGCATGTATTGACGACCCATTCACGCAACATACGTGCATAGCTTCACACTGTGCGTGCACGTGTGTGTAATATTTACAAAACAGAAAATCCAGTCTCCAATGCTTGTAAAATTCCTGTTGTGCCAGAGATATTTAAAAATCGACTTAAGAAGAAAAATACACTTATTGCAATTATTGGGGTTAAAATTGGTTTGCTACGATTTTACTAGGCCTTCGATTATATGAGGCCATTCTCGGGAACCGCGAGGCCTCTTAAAATCTGGTCCCGATCGTAATTACGATAACTCTCGTTAATACATCTGAACTCATTCAAGCATTAATGCACTCCGCTGCCTTCAGTTAAATGTTACCACGTAACAACAGAAAGATCACGATGTATACAGACAATGTTGACAAATTGACGTGTGTTATTGGAGCGCCCACCCATACAAGTAATGTAGGGTTGTGTACATTGGAATTTATTTCTCCCTAGAAATTACAGTTAAAAATAGGCTATCTTCTGCAAAACTAACATGCATCTTAAAAAAATTGTTTAATGGGAGGAGCTTGACCTAAACGAAACTGTAATGAAAAATCTGTTAACGTTTTATTAAATAATCGGTGAAAGGTTCATTATGCATCATCAAACACACACACACTCCACATTATCAACTAAACTGAATTTCAAATGTGCGTAGTACCAATTACATTAGTGTAGTATAAGAATACTTCAAATTTCCTTTACGCCCATCTGAGAAATAAATGACTGAAGTGAAATGGATTGCATAGTAAAAAAAAAAAACTAAATCTGTAGTGAACTCTTTGAAGAAATGAAAATACTATTCAACACAGACATTTATCACAAACATTTCAAATTCAAGCGGATATAAGGACAAAAAAAATTTACTGTTGGAACTAAACTGACATTTATTATGCATTCAAATATTATTTGTTGAACTCAAAATCTTTCATTTCATGGTAAATTCTAGCAACCAAATTTCTTACCAAAATAAAAGTTCTAATTTTTTTTTGTATTGGTCCAGTATGCTTAATATTAGTTCAACTTTTATGTGATAGTTATTCTCGAACAGTAAAGTTTTTTAAACTACTTTCCAATGTGTATTTCATATTTGTTTCCTAAATTTTTTGCATTCTACGTACGGTAGCTTAAATCCCAAGTCTGATCTTTGTTTATTATGCACTAATTTTCGGTGCATCGTTAAACACAGCACGGTCACACTTTTTACGTTGCACATCTCGGCAGATGTACATTTTAGGTACTAAAATCTTTTTAGCCATGCTGAGAAGTTTGCAATATTGATTTTCTACCTACCAGGGAATATTGAAGTGTTTTTTATTTGTTATTTTCTGTAATTGATTCATAGCATATAGTATTTACCCAGGTAACCCCCCCCAATTCACGGGTAAGCCCCGCAACCATATTTTTAGCATAACTTGGTAGGATTATGTACTTGGCAATAATATGCAATGTGCCTTTTGAAGTGTTTTTTGTTTTTTATTTGTTATTTTCTGTAATTGATTCATAGCATATCGTATTTACCGAGGTAACCCCCCCCAATTCACGGGTAAGCCCCGCAACCATATTTTNATTAGACTAAATTATAAATATTATGTGCGCACCATCACAATTACAAAAGTAATCCAAAAGCGTAAAGTATACGGCAGCAGTTTTTTTAAGAGCTGAAAACACCCAAAGCTACACTAAAACAGCAGAGCGCTGTGTGTACGGCACAGTGTGGCAGTCGGAGGGAGTTGGAAAGGGAGGAATGTGACCTTGGCAGCCATCTCCCTTGTGTGTATGAGCTCGGCACCTCGGACAGATATGCAAACATTGTAGGTACATTTTCTGCTGCAGATAAGTTTTGAAATTTACATGTCTGCTGTAAACACTGAGTGCACCACACAAATATTGTTTCCCAACACTGATAAATAAATTATTTACGAAAAATTCACATTGAAATATTGCACGCCCGTCGATGCCAGTGTAGATGCAACGGAAATTACGAAGTTTATTTGCAACTGTCTGTCGCTATCAGAGTCGTCTGCATCTGAACTTGCATCGTTGGAACTCCAGCCATCTTCCGCACCGTCGAGCGCGTTGGAAATGCAGCACTTTTTGAAACTACAGCCAAACTGTCCGGAATTGCTGCGAAGGCCTTCAGAACAGAACCCGCTGGCACCTCAATGACAAACTTGGCCACCTCACGCACCGGTGTCTTCTCACATCTGCCGTTTGCCATCCGCTCCACGTACTGCCACTGCCGTAGCAACGCCATTGCACTGGGGTGCAAAAATGAAGTCTCGTGTATCCCCCGCACCGTAATTATTGACTCTTAATTAAAGGAAAAAAATTGTGCGAGTTGTACGTAGGTAAGTACAGTAATAATTTTAAAAACTTCCATAGCAAAATTGCTACTAAAATTTAGATAAACTACTAGACAGGATGTATTCGGTACCCATGATGAGACATGGAGCAGAAACATGGATAGTGGATGGGAAGATGGAAGAATGGATATGGAATTCCCAAGGAGCACGATTCACAACGAACTGGTACGAGACAAGGTCCAGGGCCGACAGATCATAGCGGCGGCAAGAATGAGCATGATGATGATGATTATTATTATTATTACTACTACACACAGCACTACTGCCCAAAACCGTTTCGTGAAAAATTGTTTCTCCAGAAATGTTATTGGAACGGATGGATCGAAAGTCAGAGTCCACAGAAATTTTCTGTGGTTCCGACAAAATTCCTATGTATATAATGCTAAAAACTTCAGTTTTTGCCGAACTTCAAAATTTAAATTTTACCCCATCGATTGAACAAAAATTTCTGTAGCATCAAAAATTACATGCTCCGATCATTTAACAACGAAGTATTACCAAAAAAGAATTTCAAATACAAATGGTGCAACGCATCTACTGTGTTGTACTAGTTGGCAAAATGAAAAAAAAAAAAAAAAAAATCCCCACTAAATTTTACTTGTTCAATATTGACACAGGAAATAACGAATCGCCAAACACACGAAACTGTACTCACCAAGTCATACAAAGTCGGTATTCAGTGCATTATGTGCGCATGCACAAGTAATACTCTTAGATAACACAAATAATGTAAATTTTCAACACGTTGTTTTTGCTTACGTCTGCTGCTTTGTATTTAGTCCTATTTATGTAGTTTACCACTTCCGAAATAACCTATTGTTGATTTAGTCGCAATGTCGCCCTTAACTCGTACGTTGTAACAAAAAATAATAACAATAGACATTTCAGACTATTTAGAAAACACTAAATACAAAAAAAAAAAAAAACTGAAAAATGTGGAAATACAGTACATATATATGTGTACGAAATATGTACTGTAGAAGTTGTATTAGATGTTCAGCAAACAGTTGCAATGGTTACAGTGGCAGCCGTGTTGGTAACGACCAGCAAATACAAGAAACAGAGCTCGATTCGCAAAACAACTTTGCCACCAACACTCACAAGTTTTTCAATTGAATATTTTTCCATGAAAATTACGAATGCTTATATGTATAAATGTAACACTAATAAATATTCCCGGAAAGTTTTTTTAATAATAATAATAATAAAAAAAAAAAGGCAACGCAAAATTAAAGAAATCCTATTTACTGCAATTTATCAATTGCAATATTCTACATTTTTATTTCTTGCTAGAAACTGCAACTGTTGTTAGTTGCTCTATGGATAATACTTACGCTACGTCTGTACATATGGTTTCAAAAGATGTGTTTAAATACAATTTTTATTAAGTTTGAGTGTACCGGAAAAAAATTAGTGGATTGTGTTATTTTATATATACGTTCAACACTTCTTGGTTCCCTTGAGAACTTTATAACAGGGTGGTTCTGTATTATGAAGGTTTTCTCTAATATTCCCATTTGCATTGTTTTCTTTTGGTTAAACTAGATGAATACCTAACATATGTGTCCAACAAAGTTTAATGAGGTTAGATTATTGTTTTTTGTTGACTAATATGTCTAGTCCACATCTATAGAATTTTTATATCAGTCCCCTGAAATTCTATGGCTAGAAGTTCCACTGTATACAAAACAGTTTTTTTTAAAAAAATAATTGTAAGTATTACAATGACTGTGTAAACAAACAAGTGTCGCGCACATACTGTAATTTCATCAGCTGTGGTGTAGCGTTAATATAGGTAGCATTTTACATTATATAAGCTGTTCACAGTTAAATGAACGCTTTTGAAGTCAACCTTTGAAAATGTCACTGCCCCTATATGCAAATATTTTAATGGACGCACTGAGTGGCATGGAGGTGAAAGTGGTTCCGTGTCTTAATGTTGAATTAAATGTGTTGGGTGAATACTGAAACTAATCGGCTCTTATTTCCAATGCCCCTCGAATAACGACCCTCTCAAAATAAAGACTTTTTTTTTTGGGGAACCATGAAACAAATTTAATTGAAAAGGTTTTTTCAACAAAAAACACTTTCCCTGAGAGCCATGCAAGGTGTCAGAATCTAGAGTTTACTTTACTCTACTACTGCCATTTTTATTTTTAATGCATGTAAGTGTACGAACTAGCAAATCTGTAAAATATTTTCTTTTCTAATAATTTTTACAGTTTCACCTGACAGATGCATAAATAGAGTAGGCCTATTAGCAACGTTAATTTTATACATGGCGGAAGAATACACAAAGCGCATACAAGTAGATCTTAAGCATGTCTTTCAGAAGTGCTCAGTTTACCGTGAACAGCCCTATAAGCTATAAACGTGTCGCTGCTTTGAATGTAGAACATCATAGACGAGGTTGAGCCGTAGTTATAGTTCAATTCATATAATAAGGCCACTTTCCGACAGTCGGTGAGTGGCAACTTAATCACCCAGAAACATATTTTTGTTTTGTTGTTTAAAATAACGTATTCACGCGCATATACAAATAATTTTATTTTCCCGCGAGCTCTGTATAATTTTTAAAGTAACACATATATCGTGTACCGCGTTTACGAACGACCCTCACACGTCCACCGAGCTCCGTTTACGAATGCAGCGCCACCCAAGCAGTTCACCAATTGCCACACACAGCAGCACCTCCTGGACGCGCTNGTTTAAAATAACGTATTCACGCGCATATACAAATAATTTTATTTTCCCGCGAGCTCTGTATCATTTTTAAAGTAACGCATATATATCGTGTACCGCGTTTACGAACGACCCTACACACGTCCACCGAGCTCCGTTTACGAATGCAGCGCCACCCAAGCAGTTCACCAATTGCCACACGGAGCAGCACCTCCTGGACGCGCTGACTCGCCACATCAAAGCCTATTCTTGACACGCCTGTTGATGGCGAATGGATACATAAACGAAAAGACACGGCGATTGTCAACTGTCAAGAATGTGGCCTTCTTATATGGTACACAGTATAAAGGGGTCAATTAGTATTCGTCGTCCAGTATGCTGCATTTGTTAAAAACTAAATAATTTATAGTTACCACACTAACGTTTTCTTTACTGACAAAGTATGACACTGTAATGATCAATAATGTTATGAAGTGACGGGTTACAGAAGCTGTGTAGGCACGTGTGTATTTGAACACACTGGATTCCAACTGGTTTCTTCTTGCACACATTTATCTAGGCAAGGTTTGTCTTGCAGATTTTTTAATTCATAATCCTTCAAATTCTGTTCAATAGTAAATTACCATTTTTTTTTTCTTACAGTAAAATAAGGTCAGATCTATTCTTTACACTATTGTTCAGCTCTGGATATTTAATAACGGGATAACATTTACTGAAATTCGGTTCAAAACAGTTTAGCTTTAAACCAATAATGAACCTGACATCCCTCGTAGTTCTTAACACCTGAACGGTGTTGGATCAAATGCATGACAAAAAATTTAATGGAGGACCCAACAGTTACAAATCACTTATGTTCACATGAAAGGAGACAAGCTGTTATGTATTTAAATCTTGCAAGCAGTCTGCTATGCAGAAAGGGAAGGCTACAAAAGTACCTTCCTCGCCATTTTACATTTGTCCCTAGAACGTAAAGAAAGGGGCAATCACATTTCAAATAATAATAAAAACAAAATATTACACAAACTTAGCTTCTTGGTCAATGAGTACAAAGCAATGTTATGGACACACAACAGAGATACATAACAATTTGCACAATGTTCTGCCACAAAACAATAATTATATACCAACTGGTATTAAGTATGGCATCTCTAGTTCAGTTTAATATCAAATACGTATTTAGGAGTAATATTAAAACTAAAAACCAGCTGATATGCCTGAAAAGTACATATATCGCATATCAACTGAAGCCTAAAACTACTGTGACACATAATAGATTAAAAAAAAAAAAAACTGTGATTTACCAGGAATATTGTCGGATGACAGACAACTACAAACAAACCATGTCTCCTGGTAAATGTTCTCAGAATATCACATGTCTCGGTTAACTTACGGATCTCTTCCCGCCTGACAAAAAAATTTATTCTCTTGTAATTCAATTAATGTTTCAGCTGGATAATTACAATTTAAAAAATACAAACCTATGGGCAACCCTTACGCCCAAAACAAGACTCAAAGCTAACTGCATTCTGGAATGTAAGAACTTCAAACAAGAATATTGGTTGGAATAAAACTCTACATACAAACTCAAAACTGGATGATACTATAATTTGTATACTCTTCCAGTAAAGCTGTCTTAGATAAAAGGATACAAGAACTACAAAATATCAATTGAACACTTACAACATTAGTTACAAAATACATAGGCCTACTATCAGATCTTTACAACACAAGTAATGTATAACGCCTGTAAATATAAGAATGCCTGAACAATACAAAGATTCAGACTGGAATATTAGTTGGCATATTCTACAAGTACCATTATGTAAAATGCATTACAAAAGTAGCCTCCATTATTAGTTTAAAACATGAGTATAAAAATATCAAACTCTTGTGTTGTATAATACAACTTGTATACTGTTTGAATGGCACTTATTTACAAGCAGACAAATGGCACTTAACAAATAATGTGGTGTTACGAGTATTCTGCTTAAATTTGAGTGAACAACATCATTCACAAACTCTGGATGCTGTCTCCCAGCTTTCCTTCATTATCTCCAAGCCCACCTTCAGGTTCTGGATAATCGTACGTATACGAGCTTTCGTCCTCCCGCGGAAGTTCCGTGTCCGTATTTTCTGGGCAGTCCATGCACCTGAACAAAACAATACAGAGATTGTTATGTGAAATAAATACCTTGGATGGTTGGTGGGGATAGGTGGATTAGTGGGTGGTTGTGTGCAGAAACATTCAGCCACCTAGGGGAGTGGTATTTGTTTTTAAACACAATGAAATCCCGTAGCTACGAGTAGGGCCTATTACGAGAATTTTGTAATTACTGCAGTTTTTTTGATACACTGTCATATGTTACTATACTACCGAGGTTAAATGATCTGTTTACCGCAAGTGAGGGTTTATTTTGCATTTCCATTTTTACAAGCGATTCGAAATGCATTTTGATGAATTGTATTTGCCTTTTCTAACAATTGTGGTGAATTAAAATTGCTTAAATTGTGTGCATTTAGTACAGTTAATCCCGTAAAACGTGTATAGGCCATACTCCACGAGAAGTGGCAACGTTGCAGTGCAGTGGATGTTGTAACGCCGCACGCTTTGTCCAACCTGTAGGCAGCGAACGACCATGCGATCACATCCTTTATCCACACCATACTGTGTTAGTGTATTTGCCGATTGCGCTCTGCCTTGCTTTGTGCATTGGTGCATACTTTTAGCATGTTGGTTACTTGTGAAATTGTACGCCTATTGTGGTTTTAAATGGCACGTTCAAGTCGACGTAAGGCAATAGGTGTTGTCACTAAATGTGAGATTATTCAGGAACGCGAAAAGAGTAGCTGCAGTAAAAGTGNCGACGTAAGGCAATAGGTGTTGTCACTAAATGTGAGATTATTCAGGAACGCGAAAAGAGTAGCTGCAGTAAAAGTGGAATAGGCAGGCAGTACGATTTAAGTTCAACACTTTTTTTTTATATTAATAGATGAAAACAAAATTAAAGATGCGGTGCTGTAGACAAACATGTGCAGTAATAACAAAACATTACGCAAGGCTGATAATTCAGAATTGGGAAGACGTGCTGTACAAANTAGACAAACATGTGCAGTAATAACAAAACATTACGCAAGGCTGATAATTCAGAATTGGGAAGACGTGCTGTACAAATGGTTCTCGCAGCAACATGCAGCAGACGTGCCGATAAGAGGACCAGTAATTCAGGCGAAAGCTAACAAATTGTCGCTCAAGATGAAGCTTGATGATTTCAAGTGCAGTGTAGGTTGGCTTAAATCAATTTAAGGCAAGAAGGAGAATTGCCCAATTGCAGATATCTGGAGAATCTGCGAGTGTACACAGCTTAAAAGTGCAAGAATGGTACCCCGTCCCGAGTGAAATTTTAAATTGCTACGAGGCCAGAGATGTCTACAACGCCGGTGAATCAGTGGTTTTTTATACCTTGCTTCTTAGTAAAACTCTAGCTGTTGAAGGTGATGAATGCAAAGGTGGCAAGTGGAGTAAAGAACACATTACATTACTGCTGTGTATCAATACGGATGGCAGTGATAAGCTGAAACCCTTCAAAATTGGCAAATCTGCAAAGTCTCGTGCCTTCCCTTGCACATGCAATGCGAACAAGACGGCATGGACGACGGCCGAACTCCTCACACAGTGGCTCCATCCTTCTCATGCCAGGATGGGGACTGAAAATAGAAAAGTTGTTTTGTTTGTGGACCACTGCCCAGCGCATCCAAAAGTGCAAACCTTGCAGAACACCGAACTTGTTTTGCCGTCTCGTGGGTCACGATAATGCCAGAGGCCATCGCTGGGCGTTTTCTGCCACCACGATCCTGATTTAACAACTGAAGATTAGAAGGATGGAGATGATGAACTGCCTGAACATGACGGCTGGAACCGACTGACTAACAGCATTACGGCGGATTGTGAGTTTCGAGATTTCGTCACAGTTGATGAAAATGTCTAGGTATGTGTGGAAATGACTGAGCTTGCAACGAAACAAGAAGAGGAAAATTCCATGGGCGACACAAGCTCCATTGGAGGCTCTCGACGTNATGTCGAGCTGATTGAGCTTGCAACGAAACAAGAAGAGGAAAATTCCATGGGCGACACAAGCTCCATTGGAGGCTCTCGACGTCCTGAACAATTTTCATAGAGCTTCAAACGCCTCTGTTGCTGATTTGGCAGCATTTCAGCGCGTGGAAGCATTTGTGGTGCAAAATGTCCCGAACAAAAAGAAACAAACGACCATCAGTAACTTCTTTCAGAAGTAAATGTTTGATTTTTTCAGTGTTCTTTTGTTTTTATTGTCAGCACAGTACCTATATTTAAGTCTGTATTCAGTGCAAAATAAAAGCTGCTATATTCAGTACATCGACACGTCTGCATTTCCATGTAATTTTCATAAAAGGTAAAACTTACTTCCCAATTTTTATTTTATAGTGTTATGGTACATTTTGTGTGCTTGTGTTAAAAACTTTTTTTTAATGGAGCCAAAAATAATAGCGCAGCTACGACTTCGAAGTTGGCAACATGAATAATCGCTTGACATCTAGTGTTTGTGTTTTCTTTCTGGCAAAAAAAATATTTAATTATCAAATGAAGTTTGTACACATAAGTGCAAAATCTGCAAAAATTGATGCTCCGGAAAATACGTACCAAACGCATGCTCTGCCTAAAGTTTTTTCTTCATGGGAAGTTTATTTTTGTTCGGCTGTTACGCGACATCCAGTAAACTGCGAGTATTACTTACACTGTACTTGCGGTGCTGGCCTGTTAATAATAATTTGCTGCAATTGTAACTACGTATTTCATGTTTACACACACACACACACANTTGCGGTGCTGGCCTGTTAATAATAATTTGCTGCAATTGTAACTACGTATTTCATGTTTACACACACACACACACACACACACACACAGTAGTAACCTTTTGCGAATAATTTTTGCTGTTGTAATCACGTCCCTTGCTATCACACCNTACACACACACACACACAGTAGTAACCTTTTGCGAATAATTTTTGCTGTTGTAATCACGTCCCTTGCTATCACACCTGAATATAAATTTAATACATATTTTAACATTAAAATCATGTTTTAATTATGGATCATGAATTCAGACAACATTATTTATTATATAAGTGCTAGCGCACATAACCTAGCCATATTTGTAATTCACACCACGTTTACATCGGCCGAGACACCATACGTTTACCGTAAAATTAAAACTGAATTATTTTGTGATGAATGTGATATTACGAGTACTCGTAATCAAGTCAGGTTTTAACACTTTAAGGAACTCTCGTGGGTACAAGATTTCACTGTATGCTCTACCGTCTAGTACAGCGCTCACCAAGAGAAAAACAGCATGCAGCAACCAAAAAAAGTGCAACAATTTAATCTTCCCTCAAATTTTCAACCTTTTTTCACGCAAATTTCTTGCAGCTACTCAAAAACGAGCTATACAAAGACATATGCTATAAATGGGGTCGATATAGAGGTTCTATAGTATGAAAGAGACTATTGTAATAAACCAAGTTTGACAATAATGATTCTGTAATGTTGCTTGAAAGTCTTACGATCTGGAAGTTGGCAAATTATATTACAGGACAGTCGTCTTGTGAACATTGTACCTAACAGTAACACCCTGAAGATTAGCATTATTCTGTATGTGTGAACCCACCCAAGTATTCTGTACCTCCTTGTTCGAAACACCGGTCGCAATGATTAAAAATGACAGAATTGCATGGAAAAGAAACTTGTTCTGTATTATTACAGTTTTAAGTCCTAACGGGCATCAGGCATTTTTCCTCGAAGAGACGAGGCAACAATTATGAATTTTATTTCTTCTTGAAAGAGTACCGACGGTGTTACTGTACTGCGCACACGCAACAGCGGAAGCTGCAAGGGAAGAAAAATTAACATGCATTTTAGAGCTGCATAATTAACTAAAGAACTGTGTATGGTGTGTACTCGGGATAACGCCGGAGGGAAAAGGCGGTGCGGCATAGTTGTTGGTTTTCCGTACTTGCTCTCGTTGATGCCGTAGTTGATGCAGCCGGTGCCGATGCACTCGCAGCAGCCGTCGTGGAACCAGCGGTAGGCGGCCGCGCCTGTCGAGCTGCACGACGCCTTGCACTTGTTCCACGGCATGCACTGGCTCATGTACGCCACGGTGCAGTTGAGCGTCACCACGTTCTCGTCCGTCACCACGTCCTGCTCCGCGCTCTCTGCAACCAAGACGACCTTGCTCCTGGAGGTAACCATTCTGCAGGGACACATCCCTGCAGTTTCTTACATTGCTTTAGTGAACATGAATGTTTCTGAATACGCTACTTTCGTCATCACTTACGCTGATAACAGACTTTCTGAGACGTACCAAGTAAATGAGGTTCAATACCACTGCAGGATTAAAATTAAAATTCATAATTTTGTACTGCTAGCCTAATTTATAGTTTTTCAGCCCTTGTTACATCCCTCAATTCTACTATGCCCTGTATTATACACCTATTTATTTTGGCTTCATGTAATGCTCGTATGATATGAATTCCTTAGTTTCAAGCATTTTTTTTTTTACTGTGTAGTTTCACCATTTTGTTATACTCCAGTTTTTAAAGGGGAAAATTTTTTTTTTTCACTGTATCCGATAATCAACTGTGCAGTGCCCCTCTTTGAAACAGACAACCTGCACGCGCGAGATATGCTTACGGGTGCGGTACTTGACGTCCTTATCCGTCTTGGGCCAGAAGACTGTGGTGTCGTAGTCCACGGGGAACGTGATGGGACGCCAGCGGTTCTGCGAATCAGGTTCCACCATCAGTGCTTGGAACAGTTCTGGGACGGGGTCTGTGAACTCCTCCACGTGACTCTTCTTACTCAGGGGGCTGCTCGTGTCGTTAGGCTTCGGGCATATGTCTGGAACCAGCAACCAAGTTGACCAACCGTTTAGTTTGCAATGCTGTTACGTCTACAGGGGGGTGGCGATGTGCGAATATTCTGCATACCGAAACGAAAATGAAAAAATTACTACTTTCATTTTTGTTTCGAAAAACGAAAATATTCAATTTCAACGAATGTTCAGGAGTTCCATGAAACTTCATTTTGAGCGCCAGTAAGTGAAATCATTGCCTGTAAACCATATTGTTTGTTTTCATTATTTTGTTACTAAAATACCAATGTAAAATGGAGATTTCAAAGCAGGCAATGACTGCATTGGTAAATACTNTTTCATTATTTTGTTACTAAAATACCAATGTAAAATGGAGATTTCAAAGCAGGCAATGACTGCATTGGTAAATACTCGTATGTCCTATATTTTTTTTGGGTTTGGTTTTGCAACAAATTGGTTATAACGAGTAACTTGCTGATATGTTATGAAATTTGTTAAGACTGAGCTTCTGTGAAATTATTTTTCATTTTCTTTTCAGTTTCGCAAAAGTTAATAACATTTTTTTTTTCTTTTCATTTTCGTTTTGTGAGAAAAAAAAAGTCACAATCGCATAACTACACAGAGGAGAATGCAACTTTCTATTATAATAATAGTCTATACAAACCTACATACAGGGAGAGTTGATAAATTTCACTNTTTCATTATTTTGTTACTAAAATACCAATGTAAAATGGAGATTTCAAAGCAGGCAATGACTGCATTGGTAAATACTTGTATGTCCTATATTTTTTTTGGGTTTGGTTTTGCAACAAATTGGTTATAACGAATAACTTGCTGATATGTTATGAAATTCGTTAAGACTGAGCTCCTGTGAAATTATTTTTCATTTTCTTTTCAGTTTCGCAAAAGTTAATAACATTTTTTTTTCTTTTCATTTTCGTTTTGTGAGAAAAAAAAAGTCACAATCGCATAACTACATAGAGGAGAATGCAACTTTCTATTATAATAATAGTCTATACAAACCTACATACAGGGAGAGTTGATAAATTTCACTCTCTCACCCTCACCCTCACAGTCTAGAACTGAAGAGGGAGACCGAGAAAAGTGAGAGAGATTGAAGGTGATGCTAAACAGGAACCGGTGAGGGAGGAGAGAGCTGATGAATGGAGAAGAAACAGAATGCACTGGTTTAACCCTGCCAAGAATCCAGCCCAGTTTTACAAGTTGGAAAGTAACTGTTCTGACCACTGCACCATAAAGGCGCGACAAGGAATCGTAATAAAACACTCTCTCCCGGCTTCTTTACATGGTTTTTCTTATCTTTTATGCAGCATACATTTCATTACTCTTAAACTTTTCTGTGTTTTACGAAACAATCAGTAAAATCAAAAACCATTAGCGCTTTTTTTTTTTTTTACTTTGTAAGCAGGCCTACTGAGTACGTACTGCTGATGTACGCCCATGATGTCTTTTATTTTACTTCCAGTAAAATAAACTTGTACAAAAGGAACGGAACAGGTTTTAGGGGCAGTTAACGTATGAACAATAGCAGTAAAGGGAATATTATTACATTGCTATAATTTTAAAATGTGACTTACTGTATTTTTTGCCCACCAATTAANCACCCCGTATTTTTCGCCCACCAATTAATTTTGCTTTCCTCTTTACATTTCGTCAAACGGTGTTATGAGGTTTCAGAAGTAAGCCAATGAATACCAGTTTTATAAAATTATTGACAAGGATATTAGCGCTAGAGCAAACTATATAAGGGAGAGGCTGCTGCCATGGAATGGTAGGTTGGGTGCCTTACAAGGCCCAGTGCGCGAGACTTGTCCTCTGCCGTGTAGGGATCTGGTGCGAGGCAGGAGTACGGTTACCAGCCCTGACCTACGCCTGGGACGTGGCTGGACCATTGGGAGTTGATGGTTACACTGCCATGCTTTCCATTTGAAGTGACAGAAGGTGTCGGTGCAGATGCCAAATAGGCTGTATTTTTGATGCCTTTTCTTTGGAATTTCTTTTTAGTCGAGTCTTTCTGGCTTGCACAGCAGTTTCGAAATTTACAATGTTCCCGGTGGTACCTCAACACCTTCCGCTAATTTCAACTTTGTTCGTGGGATTTTAAAGTAAGTCAGAAAGCTGTGCTCTTTGGAATACCCTTTTAAGTGAGTGGAGAGATTAGGGCAGCTCTTAACATCGAGGTCATGAGAGCCAATGAGGGTGAAGTGAGGTGAGTATGGAGCAGCGCCGGAATGAAGAGGCGGGGGAAACGGGAGATCCCGGAGAGAAGCTGCCAACCAGTGGCATCGTCCGGCACAATTCCCACTTGCAAAAACCCGGAGTGAACCGGCTGGGAATCGAACCCAATTCGCCTTTGTGGGAGGCAAGCAGTCTAACCACTCTGCCACCGTGGCAGAGGGGTTAGTTCTTATGAGTGGTGGCGGCAGTGTAGCCAGACCTGGTTCCGCCGGGAACACTCTCTCGTCTCTTAGCGTATGGTCTCACCAACACAGGAACAGCACTCGCTGTAGAGGTCGCTCAGGCAGGCGTAACACTCCTTGCAGCAGGAGCAGTTCTTGATGTCGCACTTGCACGACTGCGTCAGCATGCACTTGCTGACCACGCTAGCGCACACCGCCTCATTGCACGCCTCTGCGCCGGGTGCGCACAGCAGCACAGCCGCGCCCACCAACACGCACATCGCCAGCCCCAGCTTCAGCATTCCCATCGTTGCTGCAACAGAAACTGTGCACACGTTACTGCTGCCACCACGCTGTGTAACACACACACGCACACATGTGCGCGTGCACACACGCACGCTTCAGAAAGTTACGGGTAATTAAGCCCAGCTGTTTTTTATTCTCAGAACTTTATCCCCAACCTGTATTACTGATACTGTTTTACATTTTATGGATCAAAAGGGCATAAGACATTACTACGTACATTTTCTACAGTTGGTATTACTTACTTGATCATTGGGTGATCCTTCCAATTTGGTGCCCTTTTTTAAAACTGGGTAAGAAAATTAAATAATGGTGGCTTTAGGCTTTACATAATTTAAGTTATTCAAATCCCCATGAGCACATTTTAATGTTTGGTGTAATACATTATTTTACATTTTTTTTTTACTGCAGGAAATTATCACTTGAACTATGTTCGTTGACACATCTTTACATTCAATAATCTTTCTATATAGTTAGTTGTGAATAAATGAGCAACGAAGTGCACCGTAGTGCTGAGTAGGTACCATTCTACTATAACAGAGTTGTTAGTTACACTCTGGATGCCGGTGAGAGTGTTTGGCAGTGCATGTGATGGTGCGGTGTTAACTTGCGTTGCTTTCTCTATTTGTTGTGAGTATTTCCAATTCAGGAATGGAGTTTGCAAGTTCTGATGTTGTGGGGGGTTGGGGTTCGGAGGGCATTCCTCTCTCATGTCCGCTATCTGTAAGGCCCACAATCGACTTGGCACAAGTAACATTACATACACAGCACAACAAGCAAAACCATAGAGTCCACAATTAGCGTTAACATAAAAGAAACCATTGTCTGGCCAATTAGAAAAGAGCAAACAAATAGGAAATAATTTTTGCTAGCACAAGAATTTTTGCATGTGTAAGTTGGCTATCTTGATTAAAGCTGTTTCAATGACGTTTCACGTTCTCATTGGGTCGGCATTGAAATATTAGTGAGATACTCGGAGATGACCATCTTAACGCCAAGCCATGCAAATAACACAAAGTAAGTCACGCCAAATACTTGTTGGGGATGTAGCAATCTCGATACAGGCTTTTGCTTCTTTGAGCTATGCGTGTAATGTGCACCATGTTGAATGTGGACAGGGCCCAAGGAAACATGTTGAAATTACTAAACATAATGGGCAAGTTCTATTTCTGAACAAATAGGTATGGCATTTTCATCTTCTCGCCACCGCACAGTTAAAACCCTGCGCTAGCACAGGTTAAGTGATACCTCCAAAACTTTTATTGTTCATTCACCACCACCTAGCTTATAGAAGCACCTCCAGGTTGCAGTTTCCTAGAGGAACCTATTTTTCCAGAATATCGGATAATGTTTGTTGCTGGAATTTTCGCGGGCACACACCAACATAACCTTAAAATTAGTTTTGGGCTCTGCTTAACTCTTTCGACATCAGAAAACTTTCATACAAGCTCGTTTTGTCAGCCGTTCTGAACACAATACACGTGCAGAAGACGGATTCCACACAAAAGCGTTCGTATTTTGCGTAAATACAGTATTTAATTTATATGAAAGCGACACACACAAAACAATGGGAAGTACGTACAAACGCGCACTTTTGAACGTCGTTTTCCTTATAATTTCACAATATACCTTGGAACAAAATAAATTCTACAAATTACATCGTTACTCCATTGTCGGTTTTTCCCCCCCAAGTGTACAGCGGAAACTTATTCACCTGACAGATCGTAATTCTGCTAGCGTGTTTACATTTGTCAATGTATATAAAAACATAAATTACGTCACACGTGAAAGTCAACTCATGCGCAATTGTCAACCGACACTTACCTGCTAAAATTTAAATTTACCTATGAAAAACGCTGATTTCACGTGCGTGTTTACCTGCCGTTGCTGACTTCTTCTTCTTCCTTCGCTTGTAGGCCTACAACTTCTGCGCTTTGTTGCGGTCTCTTCCTTACACTACTGATAATTTTTAAATGCCTTGTTCAAGGAACACGCCATTCGCGTTATCGTGACGAAGGAACGGATAATTTCTTAGAATTTCTGTTCATCTGTTTATCCAATTTTACGAGCGGGGAGGAAAAAAGTCAACTGTGGCGCACAGTTTAAAATACCGCATACAGATCGAAAAGGGAGAGTTTTGAAAGAAAATCTTTCCAGTTTTGTGCACGTTTTTTTGTGATAATTCCTCCAACAAATTTACACCTTTCTGTATTTTGAGCGAACAATCCTATTATAATAGTCTCGTTTCATTCTGAAATTAATTTCAGTCGTTTTTACATACACGCATGCCAAAGATCAAGATAAAATTACTTGCCCAGAAACTATTCCTTTCAAATGTTGGCATTAATCTCGTGGCCATCGCATACGACACTTCCAAGAATGCGAAATACGTCGTACGCAATCACCAGAATGAGATTCTTCTTCCCCGCTTTCCGCTCGCTGAGACTGACTGTCGCCTGGAGTTTTATAAATCTGCTGGTTATTTAATTTGGCGAGGCGTAGAAATTCATGGTTATACCATTTTTTTTATTTCTCTTTGCTCTTTTTTAAGTAAAATAAATAAAATTTTCGTGCATCATTAAGTTTTTTATTTATTTATCAAATTACAGAATTTAACAAGTGGTATTTAAAAAGAATTTCTACCAATATTTATATTAAAAAATGTGAGTATTTGCAGCTTTACAATTGTCGTTAATCTCCTAATTATGCAATTGGTTTTAAATTCAAAAGAATTATGGAGCAGCTGATTAATTTTGTTTATTAATATATTAGAATAAAATTTAATTACAGTGTTCAAAGAAAATATACATACTCAAGATAACTTTACATTAAAAAAAGAAATACCGTCAACTCTGCATCATATAAAATTTTAATTCATTTAACATACAGCAGAATTATCGAATAGTAAGACAACATTCAAAGACTTGGAATAATTCTGTGACGTAAAATTTCATCTAATTTTTAGGAACAGCAATATTTACAACAACTTAGCAAACTTCAAAACGTTGAAAAAAAAGTTATGTACATTTCAGCAAAATTTTATATAAAATTAAGAAAAGAGAAAAAAAAGTTTAAAACTGTTATTTATATGAAATTTAAAGACTCTACTTTTACAAACAGGGAAATTTACAGAATATAATTTAAAATTTAATAAATGGCAAAATCTACAACTTTTAACATTCTGACAAATTTTCACAAACAACCAAATTTAGGGAATATAAAATTTAACGTTTACAAAAGCTAACATAAAATTAAATTTCAACTACTATTTATAAATTATGAAACGTGAATAACATTAATGTAAAATAACACAAGATTTAAAATTTACAAATGCCAGTGTTGATTTACATTAGTTAAATATACTAAAGAAATCCATAAATACTAATCTTCCTTATGTTATAGTGTTTAAAAAATTAAAATATGGGGAAAAATTGTATATCTTAAAAACATCAAAACATTTTTTTCAATTGAAAGATAAAAAAAATTACATTTATAATCATCAAAAAATGTTAAGGTAACAAATACAAAAAAGGACCAAACTGTTTTAAAATCAAAAACTTATTAATGATGTATTTAAAATGGATGAAAAATTTTAAGGATTAGAAAATAATGTGGTACTTACTTATTTAAAATATAATTTTTTTAAGAAATTAATATTTGCACAAAATTTATTTAATTAAAAAGGGCAAAAAGTGTCTACATTAAAAAAATGTTGTTTTTTTAATTAATGAATTGGTGTTTACAGTTTTTAAAAATAATGTTTTTGCCTGTTTTCAATTGTATATTNTAAAAAATAATGTTTTTGCCTGTTTTTAATTGTATATTTAATGTTTTTTTTTAACTTTCAAACTGTTTTTATATGTGTTGAAAGTTAATTTTAAAATGTGGTATTGATTAATGTATTCCTCATGATTTTAAATTGAAATTATGATAGCAAATNTTTGAAAGTTAATTTTAAAATGTGGTATTGATTAATGTATTCCTCATGATTTTAAATTGAAATTATGATAGCAAATAGTTATGCAAATGTTGTTTTTCAATAATTGCGTGTCAGTAAATATTTTTAAGTGTAATGTTTAAAATGGTTCTTTTATCCCTTTTTGAATTAATACATTTAGTTTATTATTGCTTTTTAAGTATTTTTATATTTATTATATAATATATATTTATTGGTTGGAATTATCATAATTTGCTTGATAAAAGTCGTGAAAAACGACGTAAACAATAGCAAATGAGTTTGTGGAGGTGTTTGGGGATTTAGCATGCTTCTCCAGCTCAGTAAATTTCGACCCTAAATCTCCAAGTAGGTATTTAGGAGCTGGTATGTTGGAATTCACCCGCCAAGGGCCCTTACCTAGCTTCGTGACTTAGAAAGAGGCATCGAGGATATGACGTCACATTAGCGATGTCCGAATTCGCGATAAGAGCACGGACGCAACCTTGAATGTCCCCTTCAAACGCCTTACTATGTAGGTATTATTTTTCAGCTATTTTTTAAAACAATTTTGCAGCATTTTACTTACATTTCCTGGACACTGTTGTTCGCAAAAAAAAAAAAAAAAAANTGAAGGGATCAAGGGGATGTGTGGAATTGTGGGTACTGAAGGGATCAAGGGGATGTGTGGAATTGTGGGTACTGAAGGGATCAAGGGGATGTGTGGAATTGTGGGTACTGAAGGGATCAAGGGGATGTGTGGAATTGTGGGTACTGAAGGGATCAAGGGGATGTGTGGAATTGTGGGTACTGAAGGGATCAAGGGGATGTGTGGAATTGTGGGTACTGAAGGGATCAAGGGGATGTGTGGAATTGTGGGTACTGAAGGGATCAAGGGGATGTGTGGAATTGTGGGTACTGAAGGGATCAAGGGGATGTGTGGAATTGTGGGTACTGAAGGGATCAAGGGGATGTGTGGAATTGTGGGTACTGAAGGGATCAAGGGGATGTGTGGAATTGTGGGTACTGAAGGGATCAAGGGGATGTGTGGAATTGTGGGTACTGAAGGGATCAAGGGGATGTGTGGAATTGTGGGTACTGAAGGGATCAAGGGGATGTGTGGAATTGTGGGTACTGAAGGGATCAAGGGTAAGTGAACACGGTTACGCCGCAGTGACTTCGGACACGCCGTGGTCACGTGGTAGTTTTAGTAACGTTAATAGCGGTCGGGTGTTGGTTTCGAGCGTGGCTTTATGTACTGCACCCTAGCGTCAAAAGCGGGAAAGTATAGGCTGTTCGTGGTTAACTGAACTGTGTGCTAAAAGTCGTACAGCCAAGACGTACGCCGGAATAGCCGCATGGCTCGGCGTTTGACGACTGTGGTGTCACATTGCGGTGCGCATCAAGAGACTGTGACATGTCCTCAAGCCTTCGAGACACATCACCTCGAGGATGGAGAAGGCACTTCACGGTGAACAAGACTCAAGATTTCGCGCAACACAGGGCAGTGGTGGTGAGTGCAGTTTGTATGGTCAGTTGTCTACAGTTTCAGATGTCTACTGGGAACGCGAGGTGGGGCATG
>NQII01007856.1:0-57851 GCA_002778355.1 Clitarchus hookeri | reverse complement strand
TTTTGGAGTACTCTGAATTGATGTTTCTAACGTACGTGATATTTTGAAAGTACTTAACAGCTCTCGTCTGAAGTGTGTGTTCTTTTCGTAGATCAGCACGTTGGACGCACGCTTAATAGTTTTTTTGAATAAACGTGTATTTCGAACACTCTGCAACGCATTTCAAGCGCCAGGTAGACGGGCGCCTTAAGGTTCCCGCCTACCTGGCGCTTGCACTGCGTCACAGACTGTTTGAAATACACGTCTTCCCATGAAACTATTAGACGTGCGTCCAATGTGCTGATCTACGAGGGCTGCTGAGTACTCTCCAAATGTCACTCATGTTAGTAGCACCATTCCAGAGTGCTCCGAAATGGCTAAAACCGGCTTTTTCAAAGCGCTGTACCTCGAAGTATACTCGTCAGATACAGACAAAACTACTCGAAGGCACTGCAACTGAACCTTCCCATAGACTTCCCACTGACAGGGTGACAGCTGAAAGTCCCATAGGCACACGCAGCACCACGAGAACACTGCACCGGTAAGCGGGCAGTAAAGTAATCGACGTGGCTTCACGCGGTAGTGTGGTGCACACCTGCAGAAGGTACGTACCTGAGGAGACTTGAACGAGCGGCGCGCGGGGACTGGCTGTGTCGGAGCGGGCGGGCGCTCGACCGCTGGCTGCACCGAGCTGGCTCGAAGGTCGGCGGCAGCAGGTGTATGCCCCCGGGCTGTGTGTGTGCGATGTCCCCAGAACAAACACTAGTGTACGTGTCTCCCGCACTCCCTCCTTGGTCTTCCAATGCCGTAGGGGCCGCGGCGATGTAGTGGTTAGACTACTCGTCTCCCCCCCCCCCATGTGGGCATCGTACCAGACGATGCCGCTGGTCGGCGGGTTTTCTCGGGGATCTCCCGTTCCCCCCGCCCTTGCGTTCCGGACACTGCGTCATACTCGCCTCGCTTCACCCTCACATACTCTCAAAACCTCGATGTTTAGAGCCGCCCAAATCTTTCCACTCTCCACTCAACTCCCCTGCGCACGCAAATTGTACTAATTGCATTTTTTTTTTACTATTTTAATTAATTTCTCCTTTTTGATTAGGTACACTTGAGACTCCCGCCTGTTTACCTGGAGCTTTTTTTTTACGCGTTTGAGGCCGAGAAGCGCGGGAGCGATAAGGGCGGCACTGCCACGCGCCTCAAGTGTGTCATCGCCACTAAGTGCGAGGCTCTGAACTTGCCTGCAGTAGGCTTACTCCAGTCGCACTGCGTGTACCTACGAGAATTCCAACGGCGACTCTATTATTTTATTGGTGGAAAGTCTGTAGGAAGGTTCAGTGCGGGACCTTTGAGTAGTTTTGTATGTATCTGGTGCGTATATTTACAGGTACAGGACTTCGAAAAAAAAAACCCGTTTTTTAGATATTTTGGTAAGCAACAGCACTATGGCAGGTCATGTAAACTGATAGACGTTGAAAGGACCATACACACGTATTTTCAAAATGGCGGCCATATTAACTTTTTAGCTTAAGATTTTTTTTATCTACGAAACTGCAAAAAAAAATTCAACTTAAAATTGTATGCCGACAGTATCAGTTATATCCATCAAAACTTTCTATGCAAAGCCTCATTTCTCCTCCATTTTGGAAGAAAGCCCCACGTGAAATAATACAGTTTTTATTACGTATCTCGGGAAACAATCAACCGATTTCCTTCAAATTTGGCGGAGAAGTTGTACGGTGGTAGGCCATATTGATTTATATGTTTTGTGTGTGTGTAAGTCTCGTATTCTCTGAATGGAGCTTATACAGACATTTGAGCGTAGTGTGCTATATCTACGAAACTATGCACACATTTAAATTTAACTTTGTATATTGTATCAATGACAATCCTGGAATGTGCTAATACATAAACTTTTTTGTCCTCCATTTATGAAGATCGCCACATGAACAGTTGAGGTTTTATGCCATATCTCGAGGATCAATCAACCGATTCATACCAAAATTTCACGCAAGTATTGCTACAGTAGGGTATGTACATTAACATGTGTTATATGTGTGGCAGGCATGCTTTAATGGGGTTTGTATAAATAATTTGCATTAAATTGTTATATGTATAAAACATTTCAACAAAAATCAACCAAATTTTGTACACAAGCAATATTAATTAGAAGCATCATTAATTTATACATAGATCCTTTTTTGCCACATTTTTTTTGCAAAGTAGTGTCAGGTGNATATTAATTAGAAGCATCATTAATTTATACATAGATCCTTTTTTGCCACATTTTTTTTGCAAAGTAGTGTCAGGTGAGTAAAATTATTATTTTGCCATATTTCTGGAATAATTCAACTAATTTCCACACAATTTTGCACACCTACAGAAGGCCACGTAAAGTTACATAACTTAAATGCGGTCAGGAACAAAATTTAAAAATGGCGGAAATATAAATATTTTGATATATTTGGCATATCTATTTAACAATTTAACGAAATTCGGCCAAACGTATCGCGCTGACAGTATCTATTAGACGCATAGTATAAAGAATATTTTAAGGCTGTTTTTGTAAGATAATACCAATTAAGAAAATAAGGATTTTATGTCTTATCTCAGGTACTAGTCAACCGATTTCCACCAATTTTTTTCCCCCACACAAGCAGCAATATGGTAGGCCATGTAAACTTATGTGTATTTCGTGGCTCAGACACTTATTTTCAAAATGATGGCCGNCAAGCAGCAATATGGTAGGCCATGTAAACTTATGTGTATTTCGTGGCTCAGACACTTATTTTCAAAATGATGGCCGTGTAAATATTTCAGGTTAGTGAACCCTATCATTAAAATCATTAGACTGATTACATCCGAAGTTGATGCTCCGGATCCTACCTCCGCGATGCAGTTGATTGCAAGCTAGCTTAATTTTACGAGTTTTTTGGAATTCAAATCCCGGGTATGTCACGGTACTGTTTCATACGTTTCTGGATTCATCTCTGACGATATTGCTGTCAATGAGACGTCAATGCCCACCAACAATCTAAGATTTTAAGAATTTCACAAAAAAAATATTTGCACCCGTGTAGAGGAAAGTAGGCTCATTAGTTATCAGTAGGGCCAATGACTTTTCGCGTAAAAATCGGAGCACACAGTAGACTTCAATACTATATACACACACCTCGGCTGTTGTTATACCTCCATTGGCTGCTGGTGCCGTGTCCGTCTTCGACCAAGCCACTCAGGACTAAGTAACTCCGAAACTGAACCTTCGTGATTCGTGCGCAAACGGTTAACACGGGCCAGAACATTTTTTTTAGCAAATCAAAGAAGCTGTACGACCCTACAGTGCTTTGGTCTGTATGTTGTCTCGAAATCTTTTCGCGGAATATCACTGCCCCTAGTTATCAGTAAGTTCTTGTTTAATATTTTTATTCAAAAGGTGTGATGAAACCGCGAATAGACTATACCTAGGAAGGGACATTTCATTTACACACTCGGCCAGACAGCCGGCCAATAATATACGTTATTACAGTACAGTAAGTGTTTCCTGTGAGGCGAGAGACCAGTGGGATGGCGGTATAGTATATTCACGGTAAAGTGGGCACATTTTTAGGCCCTGCTATATTTTTTTCCTTTCAGCCAGTTTCCATCTTTCTCCCACTTTTTAACATAAACGTTGCCACGTAACTAATAAACAATGCATACGTGTATATTTCACAACTCACAAACATTAACGCCTGAGGCTGCGATATAATACATTATAAGTAGGGGCAGTGACATTTCGCGAAAAGATTTCGAGACAAGATATAGTCCGAAGCACTGTAGGGTCGTCCAGCTTCTTCGATTGGCTAACAAATGTTCTGGCTCGTGTTAACCGCCTGCGCACGAATCATGAAGGTTCAGTGTTGGAGTTACTTAGTCCTGAGTAGCTTGGTCAAAGACGGACACGGCACCAGCAGCCACTGGAGGTATAACAACAGCTGAGGTGTGTGTATATAGTATTGAAGTCTGCTGTGTGCTCCGATTTTTACGCGAAAAGTCACTGGCCCTAGCAATAAGCAAACGATAGCGTCTCGAGTGTGTAGAGGACTATACAAACTAGTCTGCTGTCAGTTCAGTGCGCGAAATACCCGCGTCTCTTATCTATCAGGGCTTAATACTTGTTGGGAGGGCCTTAAAAAGCGCTCACTATGCCCTCACGTGCGTAATAGCCTATAAATAAGGACATGCAGAATTCGCGTTATTATTTAAGGATACGCTGAACTCCGAGTCACCGTGCGTTTCACCGACGTCATCCATTGGCCAAAAAACATGTCTGTCGTGCCTCGGAGAAATCTTGATCTAGTTATATAAGATCAGCGGTGAAGTGGCCAATCTCTTTTGAGGAGATCAACCAGATGCGTGACGTGTATAACAGTGCAGCGGCCGACGAAACCACGGGCTCTGTGCTCACTTGTTCGTAAGGCAGCGAAGTCTTAACCTGTCGCCGAAAGACGACGCAGGTGTTGCACGTTACGTAGTAGGAGTGCAGAGATCGACAGAACTGGGGGCCACGGGTCAGCTTGCTCGCCTCTTACCGAGGCGAACCGGGTTCAATCCCCGGCCGGGTTTACCGGATTTTCGAAAGCGGGGATCGTGCCGGGCGATGCCGTTGGTCGGCGGGTTTTTATCGGGGTTATCCCTCCCCCNCCCGCCCTTTCATCCCGGCGCCGCTCAATCACCCGCCTACTAAGTCTGCACCTACAGAGTTGAATTGGGGAATCAACGTTAAAGAAATTCCTTCTCAATGCATTACAAAGATAACAGTTTCAAACAAAAAGCATTACGTTACATTTATCTAGGAACACTGACACGTTAAGAAATCTTGCCAATTTTGTATGTTTAATTTTTTTTCTTCTAAAATTTAATTAGAGATGACGGAAAATCGCAAAGGTTTTTTTTTGAGCAAACATATTTTCTGCAACAGTTTTTTCTTTCATGATTGGATGAACAAGGTTGTGACTCGGCTAAGTTGTTTGCAGACCATCCACATACGTTCTGTCTTGTAGTACCAGGATTCTCATTGGCCCGGTGAAATGGGGTAGTATCTTCGTACGTGCCTGACGGCCAATAAGAAAAAAAAACTGTCGGGCATATGTACAGGATCCTAGCAAACAGTCAACTTTTCCCGCTATAAACCATCATCTCTAATTATAATTTACATTTTACAAAAAAAAACCTTAATGGTGGCTATCGGTGAGTGAGGTTTAACTTGTCTTGGATTTCTTTAAATAGGTACTCCACTCAGGTGTTAACGGCCCTTCCTAGCCGTCATATGGGCTTCATTGCAAGCAGTTTTGTCTATATAAATTAAAAAAAAAATAAAAAACTATGGTATACTGAAACTTAAATAATTTTTTAGGACAAAAATGAAAGTCGATATTTTGTTGCCAGTTTATAAATTTGGTTATTGAAACATGAGATAATGTCGTATAAAGTTGAAAAGTATCTGAGTTAGCATAAATCGCTGTAAATAGCTCTGCATTTACGATATTTATTCTTCTGTAAAACAGTGTTTTAAAACTATGGCGGCAATTGCGTGTATTTTCTGAAAGGTTTGCTTTATTAAATCCCTATAGTCACCGCTTGAAATTCCGTAGGAACAAAACACACGCGAATATCGTTCGTGCTGTTTTCCNTTATTAAATCCCTATAGTCACCGCTTGAAATTCCGTAGGAACAAAACACACGCGAATATCGTTCGTGCTGTTTTCCATCGCCGCTAAGCGTGTGAGCGATAAGGGCGACACTGCCACGCGCATCAAGTACGCCATCGCCGCTAGGCGCAAGGCTCTGAACTGGCGTGCAGTGTTCTCGTCGTGCTGCGTGTACCTATGGGACTTTCAGCGGTGACCATATTATTTTATTAGTGGGAAGTCTTTAGGAAGGTTCAGTGCAGGCGCCTATAGTAGTTTTGTGTGTATCTGATGCGTGCATTTTGAGCTACAGCGCCTTGGAAAGGCCGTTTTTAGCGGTTTTGGAGTACTCTGAATTGATGTTTCTAACGTACGTGATATTTTGAAAGTACTTAACAGCTCTCGTCTGAAGTGTGTGTTCTTTTCGTAGATCAGCACGTTGGACGCACGCTTAATAGTTTCGTTGAAAAACGTGTATTTGGAACACTCTGCAACGCAGTTCAAGCGCCAGGTTGACGGGCGCCTTAATCCCTACTTATGCCCTCTCCTCTGATAAGTGCTCGCTGCTGCGAAGGTGGTCTGAGAGTGTTGTCGTGAGATACCCTCATCTCTACCAGAGAAGTTGATTCATCACGGGGAAAATCGACTGCTTCTTGCGCTCGAGTGTATTTGGCACATGTCAGAAATGTTAATTCCTTTATTGCCTGTCGTGTGTTTACAAAACTACTTTCCCATTCCACCAGGCCGAACAGAATTTCGACATTAAAAACGGCAAACATATATGTGATTTATCTGCAAAATAAAAAGATAGTCGAGTTATAAGCCTTGAAATGATACGAGTTGGCACAACATTTTTCCACGTTCTTCTACTGTCTCTAATTAATCCCTTAACACACAATTCCGAGTATTCACGTTCGCATACATGTTGCAAGTAGGTAAAATAATGATCGGTGCTGTACTAGGTAACAAACTTGCATCAATACAAACACCGTATTTTTTCCTGGTTGGTATTGGCTGTTGCCAGATCTACAGGCCAATATCAATTATTCTCATTGGTTCCACCGTATTAGCTATTACAAAGAATTGGCAAGTACTTGCCAGACCAAAAATCTTCTCTTTTGCAGCATCAGGAACGTGAAATGAATATAGTTAAGGGGTTAATATGCTTTACACGTGAATATTTAGGCCGCTGCATTTGTGCACAGTCTTTCAATAAACATTTTCTCAGGTTTAAATATAGCTTGAATCACGCGTGCAGGTATTTGGTGTTAACAGATCGCTTTAAAGTACATACAAACTGTACTTATAATTGCGGATTGTAATGACGTGACGATTGCACGGCATTTTCGCAATAAAATAACTGGGAATAGCACGTACAGTGGATTATCAATCACGAATGGAAATAAAATCGCAAACCAGAACTGAGTATGGCAAGCGCATCTGCTGCGCCGCCCACACATTGCTGTGAGAAACGCCGTTCGTTTGTTTAAATTCAGTTAGAACGCGGCTAGTAACAGTACTCTGTCCTCTAGTTATACTAATTACAGGTTAGTCGTGGTTAATTATACAATTTCTAAAGCCCTCCTTCATTTTTTCCCAGACCGTAAATGCAGTCCCAGCCACATGTACAAAAAATAACATCGCCTAGTACCTAATGCGTATAATCCCGTACATTACAAACGATATTTTATGATTAGGGCCAGTGACTTTTCGCGTAAAAATCGGAGCACACAGTAGACTGTAATACTATATACACACACCTCAGCTGTTGTTATACCTCCATTGGCTGCTGGTGCCGTGTCCGTCTTTGACCAAGCCACTCAGGACTAAGTAACTCCGACACTGAACCTTCGTGATTCGTGCGCAAACGGTTAACACGGACCAGAACATTTTTTAACCAATCAAAGAAGCTGGACGACCCTAGAGTGCTTTGGACTTTATCTTGTCTCGAAATATTTTCGCGAAATATCACTGCCCCTAGTTATGATTTATAGATAAAACATGAGTAAAAGTGCAACTTAATCAATAATAAGGCAGTTATATATATTCATATTAAATCAGATAGTGACAAAAGCAGTAAGGCTGTTGTTGTGCGGGCGACATTATGTTGTGGCCTGGCATTATCGCTTGTTGGACAGACATCACCTTCTCTCAGTATGCAGACACGATCCTCCTGTAAATGTTTTCACATTCCGTGTTCTCTTCGCACACCACGCCTTCTCCTGTCACCACTCGTTCTGCGCCTGCGCCATTTCAGAACTCTCGCTGCTCGCGCATTCTGGTTTACCGACCTGCGCGCCATCTATCGGCGGAACCCCAAACCAGCGGGTGCACGTGTTTCTACGAGTTACGATCCTTCGTTTCTGAGTAATAAAACAGGGGAACTTACTTTTTGACTTATCCTCGCATATGTGTGTTTAAACGTGATCGCACTGGAAATCACTATCACCGAATCCGTATAAACATGTAAAAAATGCTCGATTGGTATGATTTCCAAAACCACTTCAGTTTTTTTTTCCTTTCCTGCGACAACTAATTTAAATTACAAAAGCTTTGTTGGACGGGTATTAACTGTTCGAAGCCATATATCCACAGTATGCACTGCAATGGTTGCTGGCGTATTGCATACCTCGCAGGCGTACCGTTTAACGCTATCCAACCTGTCACTTTATATACAACTGTCTCTCTTGAATAGTTTTAATTTTTATTGCCTGTTCACGATAGATCGGAGCACTTTCGAAATCCCTGCTTAAGATCTACTTGTATGCTAATTGTGTATTGTTCCGGCGTATGTACAATGGAAATTGTCGTGGACCTGATCACATATTCACACTTCAGTAAAGCAAAACTGTGAAATACACTGGAGAAAAAAAAACTGGTATAGGCGTGCGTATGCAAATAACAGAGGTATGGAACCAATCAGAGTAACGCGATGCGGTCGGCAGAACCTATATAAGACAACAAGCGTCTGTCAAACTTTCTAGTTTGGTTACTGCTGCTACAATGGCAGGTTATCAAGATTTAAGTGAGTTTAAACGTGGCGTTATAGTCGGCGGACGAGAGATGGGACATGGCATCTCCGAGGTAGCGATACAATTTGGATTTTCGCGTACGACCATTTCACGAGTGTACCGTGAATATCGGGAATCCAGTAAAAAATCACATCTTCTACATCGCTACGGCCGGAAAAAGATCGTGAACGAACGGGACAAACGATGACTGACGGGAATCATTAAACGTGACAGACGTGCAACCCTTTCTCAAATTGGCGCAGATTTCAATGCTGGGGCATCAACAGGTGCCAGCGTGCAAACTATTCAACGGACCATCATTGATATGGGCTTTCGGAGCCGAAGGCCCACTCATGTACCGTTGTTGACTGCACGACACAAAGCTTTACGCCTCGCCTGGGCCCGCCAACGCCGCCATTGGACTGCTGGTGACTGGAAACACGTTGCCTGGTCTAACGAGTCTCGTTTCCAATTGTATCGGGCGGATGGAAATGTACGGGTATGGAGACATCCTCATGAATCCATGAACCCTACATGTCAACAGGAGACTGTTCAAGCTGGTGGAGGCTCTGTCATGGTATGGGGCGTGTGCAGTTGGCGTGAAATGGGACCCCTGATACGTCTAGTTACGACTCTGACAGGTGACAGATACGTAAGCATCCTGTCCGATCACCTGCACACATTCATGTCCATTGTGCATTCCGACGGACGTGGGCAATTCCACACGTCGAGAGTTGCTACCGAATGGCTCCAGAAACACTCTTCATGACTTTAGACACTTCCATTGGCCACCTAAATCACCAGACATGAACATTATTGAGCATATCTGGGACGCTTTGCAACGTGCTGTTCAGAAGAGATCTCCACCGCCTTGCACTCCTATGGATTTGTGGACTGCCCTGCAGGATTCATGGTGTGAATGGCTTCCTGCATACCTTCAGACATTAGTCGAGTCCATGCCACGTCGTCTTGCGGCACTTCTGCTTGCTCGCGGGGGCCCTACACGATATTAGGCAGGTGTGCCAGTTTTTTTGGCTCTTCAGTGTAATTAGAACAGTAAATACAGTAGTATACAAATTTTATCATTATTTCACTTGTATACATTTGAAAAACAGAAAGCAAAGTAAATCTCTTCAGTATTCACAATTGTTTATCAAGCACTTTTAATTCGACATTGAGACATGGAACTGCTTCCCGTCTGTCGTTGCCAACTTTACCAGACGCATGCCAGCCGGTGTGTTTGTTAAATATGTATGCAGGTAGGGGCAGTGACATTTTCCAAAGGTTAGGTTCACAAATGCTCAAATAACCGTGAACAGCATTCTGGAGTGAGACGTATTGTAAGTACGTCTCACTCCAAAATTTTCTTCATTTGCAACAGCCTGAAACTAAAATTAATGTTTATGTCAAGGGTTCGAGTATAAAATGGTCATGTTCGTTTACTTTATTTTCCCAGGAAAATATAAGCTCGCGTGATCACGCCACCGTAGTCTATTTGCGATATTTTCACACTTTTCCAATCGAACCTTTGGAAAATGCATCCCCAAGAAGTGACTGAATGAAGAACGGCACATCATCTGTCAAGAAAGGTGTGAGACAACAAATCAACTGCATGAAGCGCAGTCGTCAAGCAGACATCAAAGCCAAAAATGCTAATCCACAAAATATCGTAGGCCTCATTCATTAATTGTGCAAACTGTGCGAGTAACAAACAATGTGACATGGAAAAGTCAAATTTCCTTAGTTTTATTTTGTAGCTGTACATTTTTTGCTAAACGAAAGAAAGGCTTAAAATAATCAATTAAATAAAGTATTAGAAACAAAAAAATATTTTCGTAATATTGAGGCGTGTGAAAGTTTACTTCAATAAGCTTTCAAGTCTCCACGTGAAAATGTATCACATTTTTTAAATTGAAACCAGTTTTAAAAATACCGAAAGTAAGTTTTTAGAAGTATCACAACTAATGCACGACACGAAAATAATTAGTGAAACCCCAAAATATTTTGTGTGCACACAACACTCTGATATTAATTACTTCCATTAATACAGGACATGTTCTAAACGAAAATATTGATGTAAAACGAGACTTGAAATAAATGGCCGCGATGAATTAGAATGAAAAAAAAAGTGAAGGTGATTTGAATAAGAAAAATAATCATCGTGGTCTTGAGAGACGATGAGGGTGAAGCGAGGTGAGTATGGAGCAGCGCCGGAATGAAGAAAGCGGCGGGGGGAAACGGGAGATCCCGAGAAAAAAAAAACCCGCCGACCAACAAGCGCCGACCGAGAACGGCTATTTGTTCCCCCACCCTGTGAAAAACGGTTTTTATAAAGTTTATATTACTTAGAGAATGGGCAATATTGAAAATATGCTGAAAGAGTGATGCTTAAAGTCCTTTAGCCTGCATGCACGTTTTTTTCGAAGTTGATAAATTTATAATTAGTGATTTTTACTACAATTGCAGCTACGTATTTCTGAATAGCAAGTTTGCCTAAAACGTCCCACGAACAGTGCCTTGACTAGGGGATCAGCTGATGATAATGACAGCATGAAAATAAACAACATCCTTGCCATGTGGCCGATCAGCTGATGGCGGAAGGATACGTAGTCAGATGTAAACACTGGCGCTACTTTCGCCGAACTGTCAGAAAACGGCCTTCTTATACCGTATGGTATATCAGGAGAACATGAAGAGCAAGGACGTATCGAGAATAAGCAGTAAAGAGCCTACCTCTGCGCAGCTCATGTGCTCCTGGTAGTTGAGACGAGTTCCTAGAGGCGCCGGCCGAAAACGGTCAAAATTTGCTCTGCCTGTATCAGGAGTACATGAAGCGCGTGGAGGTATTGGGAATACGCGGTAAGTCGCCTACCTCTGTGCAGCTCATGTGCTCCTGGTGTGATAGCTGCTACAAATCCTAGCGGCGCCGGTTTTTATTTTATTTTTTTATTTTTTACCAGGAAGGTTAAAGGTGTATTTTATACTAAAACACATTTCTGCTATGCTACTGTTCTTGCAAGATGACGTTGATTGATTCTCTTCTATTTAAGGCCTGGCGGAATTCATTCAGAATAGAACATAACACAGCACAGGCAATGTTACCAACATACACACAATTTACCTACCATTATTTCCTTTAATCTTCAAGACTGTTTTGTGTAAACTCTTGTCGTTTCAGTGCATCTGCTGTTTTAACTGTAGCTTTCAGATCCACGTTTAGCTTACGTTCTGTGCTGTTTCATGTGCCAAAAAAAAAAAAAAAAACTACAGCCAGGTCTTTAGGATGGCTTGACGTTCCAGGAGGATGATTCCAGGTGTTTGCATTGCACGTCCTGTTCCAGACGCACATGTGTTGCATTCTCCTCCCACACTCTCAGTGGCAGCGCGTGGTGGAATGGTCAGCGCTGGAGTCGCAATAGCAGAGCGAGCATGATGACATTTTGTATTATATTTCATTCAGTTTTCACAATACCCTGATAATATCTGTGCAAGTGTTCTCATGTGCTTAGATGTAGGAAAATCCTAAAATGGCAAGTGATCCATTTAACGTCTAATATTTACTACATAAACACATGATGATTTTGACATCATTTGAATTCATACTAACAATTTTTTTTTTTTTTTAAACACATTGAACCGTGTAATTGGTGCTATGTTAAGTTTGCTTATTACTTACTTATTACAACAGGAAAATGTTCCCATAGTATTGTTTTGTAATGTTGTAATTGTGTTCTGTTCACACGCATACGAGACAGACACGAGGGACAATAGAAATAGAATGTACTTTTGTTGTGCTGTTGGGGGCTTTGATTTCGTTGAAATGACGTCACGGTCACCTTGCTTTTCATTGGCTGCTGCTCAGGTTTTGTTGCGTCGTGTTCCTCGGGGTATTGTGACTCCAGCTTCGGAGGTTGCCCTCGCTTGTGATAAGGCGTACTGGTTATGTCTAAAGTGTGCAGATTGTGTAACAATGTGATTGGCTCTCATTTTCTATGTCACCAGACGTGGCCGGACAGTAGAGATGACAACAATTCAAAAATAACAAAGAACATGGTGATGAATTACAACGAAATGCAAATCGTACACACCCTCAAGTAACAGAAGTGTGATAGTATGATAAATTTTAAGACTCACAATGTGATTCCTTTCTTTATTTGTGTGTGTATAACTCTTGAACAACACATTTTAAAATACACTACGATTTTGTGCAGGAACTGAAGCAAAATCATGTTTAAAGTAACACTAAATTTTGCACGAAACATACGTTTCCAAAAACAATTTCATCCCATTTTTCAAAGTTTCTCTGTAATTCACATCAACCAGCCGAAAATACGTTTGCACGCATGGCAACATTAAAATGGGGGAGACCAAAATATGTGCAACTACGTCACATGCGCGTTAGCCAATAGCAAACTATTTTGATTGTTTACAAAAAGAGTTAAAAAATTTTACATTTTGAAAGCATGATAATTAAAAAAAAAAAAAAAAAATAGTGCGCACGAGAATATTATTTTGCATGGTACATAGTATTATATACTGTAATTATTTTCAAGACATCAATACAAGTGTAATTGATTTTCCAGGAAATACCTCAATACAAGAAGTTGTTGGAAATTAAATATCCTAACACTGGCCACGTAGCGCTGATGCGAACGAAGTATAAACGCCTTGGGTTCGTGACATGAATTTAACTAACCCCAGTGCCCGCAAATCTCCAAACTTGTGGCCCTATTGCAAAGAGCCTGTGCTAGATGCCATTTCTGCACTACGAACTTAATTTTCTGTAAAGTGAAATGGACCTAAATGTGTTAATATAATATGCCAATTCATACACTTGTGTTTACAAAATAAAAGAACACCCATTTAATTTGCCATGAGTTTATAAATTACACACGTAATACTACTTCAATATTTATAACTATTTAATGTAATGACGCAATATTCTGAATTTTTCGGGACTCAAGTGTAAAATTCTTTCGTGTTTGTGAAGCTTTGGGANACTGAGTCTCGTGTTTCTACCCCGAGCAAGCCGAGGCAAGTAAACAGTCTGTAGTGTACGCAGCGGAACATTACAGACTGTTTACAAAGGGCAACTTAAAAAGTGTTAATTTTTTAATGTGACTAGCCTATAGGATAAAGGATCTGGAATGTAATTTACTTTGGACACTTACGAACCAGACTGAAACAGGACTGGAGTACAACTGATCAGTCGCAACTTCAACGAAGAATTAGAATGCAGAATCTACAGTGAAAGTTTACTCACAACATCCAGCAAGTCACCAGTTTAAATAATTAATGTTCGTATCATAATAAATTTTGTTTTAAAAGGTTAGAAATAATTTTTGAAGCACTGAAAACTAGTGATTAAAAATATATGGCGGATGACCAAGTGAGTGCATTAGAATACATATTTAAATTAAATGAATATTTTATTAGTCACTTGTTCTACATGAATTAAGACTGAAGGTGACATCTGGTCAGAAGAAAACTTTGCAAAGAGACCTCCCAAGGCCTGAGCTATGTATTCTCGGGAACTGAATTCCTTGCAAATTAGATCTGTAACAGTAGGATATTTTACATACTAGTATGTAAACCAACGGGCAATGGATTAAACTAGCACTGCCATTTTTTTACTTTTTCCTTGCTCTTACAAAAATCGTGCAGGAAAGCCCTAAAAATGCTATTTTTAACTACTTTCACTATATTTTTTTTCTCTTTGAATAAACTTAATAGGATAAAAGTACCAGAAAAAAGAGGTGGTTGTAAATAATACTTTTATTTTCCTTGGGAAAAATTTGTATACCTTGACCTTTTATTTACTGAGATACTCGTATATACAGACGGACACACTGATTTTGCAGACAATATTCTACGAATACAGTGGAACCGTGATGTTATGCATATCCCCTCACAGTTTCTAGAAATAGGGTTGTTAATGAGGTATGTAGTTTCAATAGAGGGTTTGGGAAATTTTGTACCCATTACGATCCACCTCAAACCTTTTTAGATTTACACTTCAATATGTAGCAACTTATTTCTCAACAAATTTCACTCAAATTTCCAACTTTATTTTTTTTTTAAAAGAATTAATGGAATTTTTCATAGTTTTTAAAGAGAGAGGGGTCTTAATGAAAAGGGCTGCAACAGTGAAGTTCTACTGTACTTAATATGATGCTGACGCACTCTGAACCACTTTTCCTGCACCGAGGCCAACTTTATGCACGTAGCACTTCAATAAATAAATGTAAACATTACACCGCAATAAGTGCAGTTATGAACACTGACTTTCCCAGAGCTTGATTTCAGAAGTGCTCAGTTAACCCGTAAACAGTCTTTAGTAATATACGCCAACAAAAATTAAAATTTATTTCCTCACACTCGGGGAAATGAACATTGAGGGAACATTACAGGAAGTCTAGGTAAGATTATTAAACCTATAATGCTAGTGATAAAAAAAAAAACTGTGGCTAAAAAAATTTAATTCATGCCAACACTCAACATCATATGTACATCTATCTACAAAATTTTTAACATGAATATAAAGAAAATAAGGAAAAAATAATTTACAAATTCAACACACTGTTTAAATAAAAAGTAATAAACTGTCAATTTAAACATTAAAATTATGTTGTTTTTTTTGTAAAAGAAGGAAAATACATAACAAGTAAGAAATGTAACATTCACATTTATTTCATATCGTTATCAGGTTGGTTTTTTTTTTATTACAAAACTGAGAACATTTCTTGCTCTTTTTTGACTTGCGGTGTCTGAGGTTTCTTTGGAGAATCTTCGTAAATTTCGAAGTTTACTTCACTTATTAACTTCTTTTTTCCATGAGGAGGCGGACCGATCAACTGCACGACATCCTCGTAGCTGAGCGTCTCTCTCTTCAGCAAAGCTTCGGCCAACTGCAAACAAAATCACAAATATAACCAGCTACGAAGCAGAGTGCGCACATGCGCGCACGCACACACACACACTCAAACGTAACTGCCAAGTGTGCGACCAGCCAAGCTTTTTGTAAAAATCTTAATACAATGAGTGTAGTGGAGAGATTTGAGTGGTTCTTATCCCGGTCTTGAGAACTGATGAGGGTGAAAAGAAGAGTATGGAGCAGTGCCAGAATGCAAGGGCAGGGGAAACGCGAAAGATTTCTAAGAAAACCCGCCAATCAGCGACATTGTCCAGTACGATTCCCACATGCAAAAATCCAGGAGCGACTTTACCCGGGAATCGAACCCGGTTCCCCTAGGTGGGAAGCAAATAGTTTGACCACTAACACCATCATTTAACACCATGAAAATTGCGGTAAATTAAGATTTACAAACTCAACAAACATATTTAAAAAAAACTCTTATAATTTACTCCTTGCTTTCTTGTAGCATATTTCTTCTCTTCAAAGGACACAAAGTGTTAAGTATTTCAAAACGATATTGTGAAAGGTAGCTCACACACTTCAACTTGGCCGGTCTTGCACTACGCACGACCTTGAATAGTAACGAGTGAGAGCAATAATTGTGAAATCAGGTCTGAACTTGCAGACAATGAGCACCTTAACTGCTGCAATAAACGATTGCAATTTCACGAACTGCATTAAATCTTCCTCAAAAAAACTAGCAATCAAATGTAAATTAATACAAAAATACAATAAAAATGAAAGTAAACTAAAAATTAAAAATGCAAAGGATTACAGTATTAAAAAAAAAGAAAATTAATTAAGTATCTCTAAAGAAGCTCACTCTGAATTGCTATAATTAGGGTTGTGCGAATGGAGCAATAATGAAATGGAAGTGCCCAAAACAAAAAAAAAACTACTAGTCAATGGCAACATTAACCATATTTTCCACAAGCAAAAATCCAATGGTGACACCACCACAAATCAAACCCCATTCACCACCACGGTGGGTGGGGTGCAGACAGGTAGGTGGGTAGGGCCTAACAGTGCATGCTACATAAATAAATGTTAAATAAGGATGGTGACAGTTTTTCGAAAACCTGCATAGAAACCTAGATGATGGTTTTTGACAGCTTTATGAGCTTTGCCAAATTATTGGATTTATCTTGCATAATATTTTATGCCGCAGTGACATGTACATATACACAGCGCAAGGAACAGCTCAACATAAATAAAATTCTCCAGTAAAACATCTGCGCAAAAAGTTAATAGAAACCATTATGCAGAAATGCTATTTTGAATTTCCTGTATTTTTACCCCCATAAACTCGAGGAATACAATTAACATTTTAAGCGTTGATTTGAATCCCAGACAATCGTAGTCTCTTGTATAAAGCGAGGTCGTAGTCGTTACAGATGGAGTACGTTACTACTCGGACACACAGGAAGAGCGCAGAAACTGTCCACGTCATGTATCAAGGAACCAGTTTACTCTAACCTCACCCAAGACGGACCAAAATGTATTAAATACTAAACGTACCAACTGGAGTTTGTCTTTGTGCGCTGTGAGAACTTCTTCAGTTCTCTTGTACGCAGACGCAACGAGCCGGCGCGACTCTTCGTCTATGAGGGCGGCCAACCTCTTGCTGAACGGCCGCCTGCCAGTTTCCCTGGAGCTCTCCTCGGGGAAAGACACCAAGCCCACGGTTCTGTTCATGCCGTACTGCTGCACGGTGGCGTACGCCATCTTGGTCACCTTCTGCAGGTCGTTCTGCGCTCCCGTCGTTATTCGGTTGAACGTCAGGGATTCAGCCACTCGTCCTCCCAGCGCCATGCACATTCTTTCAAACAGCTGCAAAATTACCATTAAATAAGAATCAAAAATTGTTTGTAAAGAATATAGTAACATAACCCTCCCAAAAAAACAGTCGCTGGGTTCTGGTAGGGTTATAGCTAGGGGCGGTGATATTTCGCGAAAAGATTTCGAGACAAGATACAATCCAAAGCACTGTAGGGTCATCCAGCTTCTTTGATTGGCTAAAAAATGTTCTGACCCGTTTTAACCGTTTGCGCACGAATCACGAATGTTCAGTGTCGGAGTTACTTGGTCCCGAGTGGCTTGGCCAAAGACGGACACTGCGCCAGCAGTCAATGGAGGTATAACAACAGCTGAGGTGTGTATATAGTATTGAAGTCTACTGTGAGCTCCGATTTTTACGCCTAGTTATAGCCATTGTATCAAACTTCAACTGTGAACGTTTATCGCTTCCACACAACCGTGCTTACATCGCGCGACAAGCAGACTGGTTTATTTATTTGTGAAACGTCACGCAGGCTTTATCTAAATAAACTAGACGTATATTTGTGGGGACAGTTAAATATCTCCTCTGAAGGAAACAAAGTGCAGAATGCATGGAGTCTCAGCGTTTTACTGTGGAAGGCTGCGAGATAATCTGAAACTCTTCATGGATACATCAGGGAAGGGATCCAATACAATGACAGAGTTATGCGAGGTTAACGTTGCAAGTAAGCCGCTAGACTACCAAGATTATGTAAAAGGACAGGAATTCAAGTACTCGCGGTGTAGTACTTGTTGACAAGCGCACACACACACACACAAAGAAGTACGACACATTTCCCATTTGATCGCGCAACCACGTGGGAAAATGTGTTGTCCTTTGTGTTTGTGTGCCTGTCGACAAGCACGACACAGTGAGTGCTTGAATTCCTGTCCTATATATATTTAGAGTTACGCAAGAATTTGTGATGACAGAGAATATTTTGAATGTGTCTCTCTAATTAGACATAAAAATATTTCTCTTTTGTAGGCTATCTTCTCATAATGTAAATCTGTTTCGGTGCAGTTCCCGCGGTTCGAGCATTCCGTGTTTTGGTATGCGGCGTGCTGTACTCGCACATTAGCTGTAATGGCACTCTACACAATAAATACCCAGTTTGCATGCGATACAATTCAAGTAGCACATTTCCATCCTTCGCATTCCAGAAATGTTTCCTTAAAGTTTCTACAAATATTGTCGTTACACCCTCTCCGTCCACAAAACAATGAGTGCTACCAGTTGTCAAGTTGTCTCATGATCTTCCGGGTTACTCATAATTGAAATAAAGGTTAATGTCGCCATCACCGGAACACACCTGCCTCACCACTGAATTTAGAAAGAACACTTTATTTCAGCGAGCTGCAACTCTTTATCATTTAAGGAGTCTACAGCATCACTCAGAAGCCCATACTTTCTTGGAAGCACTCATTCTTGCAATGCCAGTGTTAGTGATCAGCTATTCAGCAATGTGGGTTCTGTTGCTTACAAGAAATGGGGCTCGCTGCCAAACATTGAAACAATCTCTGGTCTCGCTACACATAAATTACACACGCACCATCTGTTTTCAAAAACATATTTCTACTATTAAGCTATTAGGGTGGCCATTGTACGACTGCTAGTGGCATCCGTATAACAAATTCCCTGACTTTTTCCAGGCATCCTGCTATTTTTTTTCCTAACCAACATACACAGCAAAAATTATAAATATTTTTATGTTCTTTCTTTAAAAATTAAAAATTTATTTTATCGGTAGTACTAACATAGTTTCTCTTTATGGATGCCTTTCTTTGCAATAAAATTATACGTAAGTGGCACGTTAGAGAAGAGATGATACAGATAGAATACTAGGGGCTTGGGACCAGAAAAAAAGCTCACAAAATACAGACAAAAAGCATTATACAATGTAGCAACTCACTGAGAACCACAAGTGTTTAAACTATTATTTCAGTAATATTTCATTTCTAAAATTTTAAGCTGGCATATAAAATCACATTTTTCAGTGGTCAACGCTTGATGAATCAACAACAAAAAAAAAAAAAACTCAGGCGAGAAAATATATATAGGTAATCTACAGTGTTTTACGTCCTAATACTTTAATATCAATAAAATGGTTCAAAATAATAAATAAATATATGTGTTTGTGTAACTTTTGGTTTTGTTATTGGACACCTTAGTAATTTCAAGATAAATATACTGTACCCCTTTTCAAAGAGTATGTATGCCTCATCAAATCAGACAATAACCCCACCCCTTAAGGACACATATTCCAAAAAAAAAAAAAAAAAACATTTCAAATATGACGACACAATAATAACTAACATTTCATTCTTCAGTCGCTCTATCAATATCAATAAAATTTTTAATAAGCTGCCTGACTTAGGCAAATCTTGAAATAACTAAAAAAAAAAAAATTGTTCAAACTTGGATGGATAAAGATGATTACTGTTCGAAATAGTTAAATGAAACTAAAACTTTTCTTGAAATCAATTAAAACTCTGTAGGAGAATGGTAAAATTAGACCATCATTAAATGAGTTCCAACTCAATTAAATTTAAATGGCAATCTTGGCCTTTAGAGACAAAAGGTGTTATCGACCTCAATCAATCTGGAGGTGGGCTTACGTCTCAGCGACCTCACTGCATCCGGACGCAGTCGCGTAGTTCAGGATGACGTCAGTCATGGTGCTTAGGGCACGCCACATCCTTCGGGATGCGTCGGCAGCCTTCACACTAATATTCCCTATAGCGAGCGCCTGTTTGGGACTTCTTGCCTGAGTCCACACTTGCTGTCCTGACTTTCAACAACATTTTGGTCCGCCAGACTGAATAAAGCAACAGTTATGTCGATCTTGATGCCCTCGGAAATAGGAGCTTTCTCCTGACGCTTCTACTCCTTACAATTGACGGACCAAAAAATATGCAAAACAACGTCTTGTGCATGACAAGTCGTCGTTTGCTCATCACGAGAAAGTTCATAGACCTTGCCATCATGAGATACATAGAACTAGGTCTAAATTAACCTCCAAAGAGAAAAAAAACTGATCTATTGTGCTAAGCACTCCAGATTAATTGCAAAGCACGTTACCTTGGCAACAAAATCAATAAACATACAAAAAATCTAGCTAAACCCTAGAAATGGAAGGGTGACATAACCTTAAATTAATCCCAAACTAAATTTAGCTAGTTATCTATTTCACCAACCAAAATTAAAAATTTAAATTAAAGATACAGGTTAAATTCCACTACTATTATATTTTAGTTACATATATGTGTAGTAAATATTCTGAACTGTAATATTGTTATATTACAATAATGATATTTATTATCACACACAGTGCAACAAAATTGCCTCCAAAATCTCCCCAAAACAGTGAATAAACAAAAATAATGCAAAGTAGAATCCATGAGATGGCATGTGACAGAAGTGCTAGAATCCTTATGAAACACAGTTCTAACCATTTTATCAAAATTTCCTTACTTAACATAACTTTTCCTAATATTTCCGGGTTTCCCTTCTTTCTATCCAGCCTGGACGTAAACAAAAGACAAGACGCACACACGGATGCGTGGCGACACTACGGAACCGCTCACCTCCTCGTTGGAGTGCAGCTTGACGTCGGACGGCATGTACTGAGCAAAGCCGAGGGCGGCGGTGGTGCGCGGCACGATGGTGACCTTCAGCAAGGCGTCCGTGTGCTCGAGCATCCAGCCGACGACGGCGTGGCCCGACTCGTGGTAGGCGACCACCTTCTTCTCCTGGGGCGACATGACGTGGCTCCTCTTCTCCGTGCCCCCCACCATCCTCTCCACCGCGTACTCCAGGTTCGCGCCCATGACCACGCGCTGCTTCTCCCGCGCCGCGTGCAGAGCCGCCTCGTTGCACACGTTAGCTATGTCCGCCCCTGCCACAAACCAACACAACCACCAGCTACAAACCGCTTTCCACAATACCCTGCGTTTTACAACGATAGCTCCGTTTACTGGCAACAAGGTGCATCCAACACAGACAAGATATCTAATTAGGAAATGTAAATAAAGTAAACTCTTGATTCTACGACCTTTCGTGGTTCCCAGGAAAAGGGTGATTATTTTGAAGGGGGTCATAATTGGCTAAACCTTTTCAATTACATTATTTTCATGGTTCCCCAAAAAAGGGTATTTCGAGAGGGTCGTAAAAATAAGAATAGAAGGCAGGTAAAGTACACAGGACTTAATGTCTCTTCGACAGTTAGATCATTAGAAACGGCACAAATCACTCAGAGAAGCAGGAATGGGTAAGAAATCAGCCATAGCGTGCAGCAAGGAACCATCCCAGCACTCGCCTGGAGTATTCCTGGAAAATCGAATCAGGATGGCTGGACTGGAATTCAAACCCAGGTCCTGAATGCTAGTATGATTATAACCACTGTGCCTTGATGATGAGAAAAGAAAACTCGGAATGTGGTGTCATGATGGATACCATCCCTGAGGATAAAAAGACGTAATCTACTATGCAACCAGCAAGACAATGTCAACCAGGCTGTGATGACCAGGTGTTTCACTAGGAAGGAAGGAGTCGAAGGACAAAGGCTGATGGTGATTAGGGTCAAAGAGGTAGCGGCGGCAATTTAAGAACCAGAATAGAAAATGACAGCACACATTTATCTGCTTCACAATTTCCTGATCTCTGGACAAACACAAGGGGATCTGGCTTGACCAAGTTGCACTGAACTGCCCGTGATAAAAAACAAATCCAAATGAGCAGATTAAAGGGAACTGTACACATGGCAAAGCAGTTCGTGGAAAATTTAACTGTAATCATCATCAAGGAAAAAAAAAGAAAGGTAATTTTCTAGTTAAATAATTTTTTTTGAAAAACTGAGGCAAAAAACTATTCAAAATGGAATTTTCGGCCCCCATGTAAGTTGCTGATTCATTTTCACATGGGCATCATTTTGTACAATCTTCATTTATATCCTAAACAACTTCATAGTGGGGAGGGCTACGAACATAAGAAAAACTGCATGGTAAAAATGTTAAAAAATGATACAACTAATATGATTATCGAAACTGCTGCAAAACGCAAAGTCTGTCATCCTACACACAACAGTTTTACCCAAAACAATTTTTTAATAAAAAAAATAAGTATGGAATTGCTTACTGCGCTCACACTCTGCAGTGGCTAAAATTTGCATCTAATAATTTTTTAACATTCTTATGGTTGTAATGGCATTTTTTCTGCTCCTAGCGCCAAGAACCATTCAGGCACAAATGTGCATCAGCCTGCTTTACAGAGCGCAAGCATAGAGAGCTGTGTCCTGCCGCATGTTTTTGTCGTTCGGTAGGAAATTCTGCAATTGTGTAGGATAACACTTTTTTCCAGGTTTTTATCAGTATTATTTTTAAGTTTTTACTCCAGAATTTTTTTGGTCTTCACAGTTTCCCAAGTGCGCAATTTTTGTTATTAGAATGCAAGTTAAAAATGGCAGTTACTTTCGATGCACGACTCTCTTTCGTAACAGATTAAACGGAAATTGGAAATCAGTGCAGGCCAAGTCCCCGAGGTTTAAGAACTTTTGCATGCTAAATAATTTCGCAGAAAGAAGAAAAACATAATCAACGACAAGGAAATTAAATTTAAATGTGCCCAACTGACATACATGACTGCTAAATGTGCCATGCTTTTACACGTCAGGATGATAGGATCCCTAAGCATGCGTAGGGGAGTCTCTTTATGACTAGAGTTGCTCCTCTTCAATTACAAACAATATTTTTTTTGGGATGTTTCACACGTCAAACCAACTTGTACGTAATTTTCACAATCCGAGCACACAAACAAAAATTTTGAAAACGGTTTCTTCAATTTTCATGCAATGTGTATTGTTAATAGTACGCTCAATTGCCACCTAAGGTTTTGCGAAATTTGCTCACAATCTTCTTTGGAAGGAATAACACAGCATGGAAATGTATATTTACTTACTCATCAACATGGTACTACAGATCGAAAGGCACGTAAGCATGCAGTGATAATTTAAGCTTTTACACAAATATTAATCAATGTGCTTTCAAATATGAAATGACGCATCGTACATTTACCAAAATCATTCTCTACAACACAACAGTTCCCTTTAGAAATTTAAAACTACACACACTCGTGCACGCACACACGCACACTGTAGTAGACGTGAGAACTTACCACTGAAACCCGGAGTCAAGTACGCCAATCTTCTGGAATAGAACTGTGGATTTTTCTCCAGTGAAATGCTTTTCAAGTGCTGCTCGAAAATTTCTTTTCTTTCTTCAAAAGTTGGAAGATCAATTAAAATGTGTCGGTCAAACCTTCCCGGCCTGAGTAATGCCTTGAGAAAATGAAAATCAATTCTTAAATACAAGTATAGTAACTATAAAAACTTAGAATCAAATTTTATGTGATAACATTTTGAGTGTTTAAGAATTACTCAACATACGGAATTAACTATTAAATTTAATGGTGATAAGTCGAGTAGATTCTGAGATACGATGGAGGCGTACAAAATCAATTTTCTGGTTGCAGTACTTTCCAAAATGTCGGACTGACGCTACACAAGCTCACAAGTTGCCTATGTTTAAGCTGGCAGTGAAGCGCGCTTGTCCACGATGAGAAAGCCTTTCTGCCTTAAACATTGCTTATGTTTCAAAGATGACGAATAAAGGCGGCTGCTGTTCTCGGAAACAGAAAGGCCCGCAACTGCGCGGTGAGAACGGATTTAGAACCGTACCTGTCATTCAAATGGATCAGGCAGATACACTGTGTGTGTTTACTTTCAGACCAGTTTGCGCGTGTAAACTGATTAGGGACGGCAAAAAATTATTTTCCATAGTTGTTGTGGCTGCGATTATCATCTGTCGTAATTTCGATCGTCTCTACGTAAACGATGGTCTCGCGTGGAAAATGCAGTTCTCAGACAGGCTACATTGTATTCCACTGTCGACATGTGGGCTTCCGTGCCCAGAACAGCATTCAGAAAACACAGGGTGCCCAAGACGTGAGCGTATAAACACTGCATGAAAAGATGCTACACAGTAATTTTTGGTTAAAACGATAACTCAATATATCTATCAGTTATCTCACCATCGTCAGTTGTTGCACTGAGGTCTCACAGTAAAAAATGTTTTAAGGACCAACCCACTAGCCTACAGTACATTTCCAGTCAAGGTTAGCCTAATGGGACCAACTATGATCCATACCAAAACAAAGGAACAGCATTCTACGATCACAAGATAACGGCTGTGTGAGATGTGCTATTTTAATTTTGAACATAACTTCAATAGCAGTTTTTATGCAATAAATTATACAGGCTGTTCATGGAGAAGTGAGCACTTTTGAGGCCCTAGTTACTTTTTCTCCTATAAGCCATTTTTTTATCCTTCCACCACTTTTTAAAATAAATATTGCCACGTAAGTAATAAACACAGTGTATATATTTCACCAGGCTTGAAAGTTATCATATAAGGCTACAATAAAATTTATTCACTGATTATTATTCCGAATGAAAGGCCTTCGAAAAATGCTCACTTTACTGTGAGTAGCATATACACATGGTTACTTTCAAGTATGTTATTTACCAAAAAGTATATACTATCTCTATGTTGTTTAGTGCATAAAATGAAACACTAGAAATATAGTTACCATGTCAAGGACGTCAGCTCTGTTGGTGGAGGCCAACATGATGACGCCTTCCTTAGTGGCCATCCCGTCCATCTCCACGAGCAGCTGGTTGAGCGTCTGCTCTGTCTCTCCGGACGTCCCGTCCGCCTGACCAACCTCTCCGCTGCGCTTACGTCCGATGGCATCTATCTCGTCTATGTAGATGATGCATGGAGTTCGCTTCTTTGCTTCTCTGAATAAGTCTCTGGTGGACATTAAACAATTGAAAGTATTTCATGTTGTCACTAATTAAAATGCAAAGTGGGACCTCACTATTGCAGCCCCTTTTATTAAGACAATCTCTCTTTAAAGACTAATTTTTGAAAAAATTGTGAAAAAAAAAAGTAGGAAAGTTTAGGGTAATCAGATGAAAAATAACACACTATGCATTGCGTTTAACACTACTCCAATCACTGAATATTATAAATTGATACCACCACCATTCTCATGTTGGGGTGGATCACAATACGAAAATACGTACAATTTTCAAAACCCTCTATTAAGACCATCCCTCACTAACAACCCTATTCCTGGAAATTGTGAGATCTTAACAGTGGGGTGAGTGAGTAAAGAGATTTGGGCGGCTCTTAAGAGCAAAGTCTAGAGAGCCAACGTAACAGTGGGGTTCTACTGTATTATCACATAATCATCACTATTGCATTAACCGTTCTACCATAAATTTGAAATACTGAAAAGAGATAATTTGCAGTAATTGTTTAAGTGCATCCAAACATGCAGAACATGTAGCAAAACGGACCCTCTCTACAACAAACGTAGCGAGAGGCTATCCGTCGGTCGCACATTTTGCAAAGCAGGAAGGTACGAGCAGAAGTGGTTAGTGCTGTAATATTTTGCAGCAGAAGACAGCCGAAGACAACCAGGTGTCGAGCACCGTACCTGACTCTCGCAGCTCCCAAGCCTCCGATCATCTCGATGAACTCCGAGCCGTTCATGGAGAGGAACGGCACGTTGGACTCTGTCGCAACGGCTTTAGCCAGCATAGTTTTGCCGCAACCAGGAGGGCCGAGTAGCAACGCACCTTTAGGAACCTGTCACAGAAACACGACCGCGACGCCTTTAATTCTATAGGCTGATTACAGTACACGGATCACTTCTGAAAGCCCTGCTTAAGGCGCCCGTCTACCTGGCGCTTGAACTGCGTTGTAGTGTGTTCAAAATACACATTTTTCAACGAAACTATTAAGCGTGCGTCCAACGTGCTGATCCACGAAAACAACACACACTTCAGACGAGAGCTGTTAACTACTTTCAAAATATCACGTACGTTAGAAACATCAATTCAGAGTACTCCAAAACCGCTAAAAACGGCCTTTCCAAGGCGCTGTAGCTCAAAATGCACGCATCAGATACATACAAAACTACTATAGGCGCCTGCATTAAACCTTCCTAAAGACTTCCCACTAATAAAATAATATCGTCACCGCTGAAAGTCGCATAGGTACACGCAGCACGACGAGAACACTGCACGCCAGTTCAGAGCCTTGCGCTTAGCGGCGATGGCGTACTTGATGCGCGTGGCAGTGTCGCCCTTATAGCTTCCGCGCTTCTCGGCCTAAACGTGGGGAAAAAGTTCCAGGTAGACGGGCGCCTTAAGATCTACTTGTGTAGACATTGAGTATTCTTACACCACATGTAAAATTGCCACGAGCTTGATCACTTCGTTCACGCACTGGTAAAGTGAACCTGTAAAATTATTATACATAAATATTTCACAAATTTGCTGATTCTTACACCCATCTGCATTTAAAAAAAAAAACAACAGAAAGAAAAATAAATAATTTCAGTATTCACAAGGTTTACCAGACACTTTTTAATTCAACAGTAATGACATTCAACTACCTGCTGTTGGATATGGGGCAGAATATAGAAAACACACGCATAAGAAAACGTATGTAATAATATTACGAGACCATAACAGAGAGAGGTTATGTAGTAACCACAACACAACACGGACTGGGCGCCAAGCCCACACACACAAGACCTCTGGCGGTCAATGCTTGAACTAGTGCTTGTCCCGAATATTCACAACACTACCTTCCCTTCGTCGTTACCGAACGCTCAGGGCGCACGCCAGTCAGCAAAGTTTTTCAAAGACTGATTTCAAAATTGCTCAATTAAGCATGAAAAGTCTATACAGTAGAATCTCAATGGACTTACCAAGAGCATCGCTGCTACAGAATACCAACATTTAATTTCCCTGATTTTTCCAGATGACATTGGAGAAATTTCCAAACCTTTTCGGCATTCATTAAAAAAAAATTCAACAAAAAAAAAGTGCATTGCTTTATAAAAGAAACGTGATTACAAATAAAACACGCAGAACTTAACTGTTACTGAATATAGTCTAGAGCTTGAGGAGCACAGTTATAACCATTCCGTTGTCTTTATTTCATTTTGTTTGTTAAATTTTGTCTACATTCATAGTGTGGCTTCCTATAAATGTTTCATACCTGTTGACTACAACAAATCTTGGCTTATTTTCAGTACATGTTTTCCCGTAATCGTCCTGAGATTCCTGCGATGACAAAAGCCATGTAATGGCGTATGTGCACATAGGCTATTCAATGCAAAGTGAGCACTTTTTGAAGCCCTCTCATTTGGAGTAATAGTCAATAAATATATTTTATTGTAGCCTTAGACGTTAACTGTTGAGTCCGGTGAAATATATACCCTCTGTTTATTACTTACATGGCAATATTTATTTTAAAAAGCGGCGGAAGGAAAAAAATTAACCACGGCTTCCAAAGTGTTCACTTTACCGTGAGCAGCCTTTGCTAATAATTTCCCGTTTAAGGAATCTGAAAGATTAGTTTACAGAAGTGCAAAATACTTTGTAATGATATTTTACTGTATTAGCACAAGCTAAATGAATGAAAACAAGGCAGAAAACTTATTATTAAACGTATAAAAATGAGGCAGTAAACTTCGGCTTATAGTCTCTTTGACGACAGAGTTAATACAGACGTCACCAGTTGGTCAAACAATCAGAAGCAGGAAACAAATCTGCCATGGCCTGCATCACGCAGCCGGTCCAGAATTTACCTGGTGTGACTCCAGAAAATCATCAGGACGACCAACTTGAGAACTGAATTTGGGTGTACAGAAATGCGAGCCTACAGTGTCAACTTGGATGGTATTTTCAAATGAATCACCCAATTCATTCACGATGCTTTTCAATTTGATTGAACCATCACGCTCAACTAGAAAATGCTTCAAACAAAGAAGTAAATACACAAATAATACAAACCCTGCATGATCACTGTACAATATTAACAAATCAGCCAGTTTCATAATAAAGTCTTACTAGTATGTTCAGGTTTATGGTTTACTTCTTACTTGGATACAACCTACAATTTTTGAGCTTACCATCTCAATTTGGCACTTACAGAGGGAGGGCTTTAATATTTAGGGTGGGATTCCAAGAAAAGTATAGGACGGCTGAAATTACACATTTGTTTAAGGGATGTCTCAGAATATGCTGTTTTTCCTTCCATATTCTTTCTGCTAATTCCCCTCAGAAATTACACGCCTGGTGGTTCCTACAAATTTTCTAATCATCACCGGCACTATTCCGTTCACGTCAACCCTGGGCCTAGGGGAAACCACACACAGGCAAGAGCACAAGAGCATTCAAATGAAGCACGTCAACAGCTGCTCACCTAAACACTGGCACTTGTTACTCACACTGTTAACGACAGGACATAAAATACTGATAGTAGCTCTATCGACATCAGAAAAATGACCAGTTTAAGTAGTTTTTTTTACTTTATTTAGCCAATTAACACGTAAAATTTTTTTACGCCGAAATACTTACTGGAATGATCTGGAAGGGGAAGGTTAACTTTTAAACCACAGAGACTTAAATTTGCGACTAAATATGCAACACACATGCATGGCTTCAACAGGATTCAAACACTAAACCTAATCATCTGAAGAGTTTTGCCATATTGAATTGAGATATGAAAATTTAGTTTGAATAACAAGAAGAAGAGGAAGAAGAAATCTCCCCCACACACACACTCCTACACAACTCCTGCATGTCGTAAACAGAAAAATCAAAACTCTCATATCTGATTCATTAAACAATTTTTTAGCCAGCAATGAAGATTATCAAACAAATTTTAAGTAAACTACATTTTGTTTAGTGCATGACTTGGTTTATTATCGACTTTGCTTACCATAACTTATAATATAAGCGTCGTTTTGTGTGTTTGACTAAAAATATTTTCTCTTAAATGTTTTTAACAATTACTTATTTCAAGAACACACAAACTCTACATACAGTATTCATTGATAGTCCACGTACATTAGAACTAAGTAACCTGTTAACCAACCTTGGACTTGACTGTATCTTGAGTTAAGTCAGCAGCATATGGATAATTCTCAACTAACACACATACCTTACGTCACACTTTCACTGCCCACCGTATACTGACAGTACATATTATGAACGTAACCTGATAATTGAAACGCAGGCACGAGAGCAGATTAAACACGAAATCCACAGGCAGGTTGATAACAAAACCACAAACCTTAGCACCAAGTTTCTTGTAATGCTCCGGTCGCTTCAGATAATCCACGAACTCCATGACTTCCTGCTTGGCTTCGATAAGACCAGCCACGTCGGAAAAACACACGCCCTTCCCGGGGCCTGTCAGAGAATCCACCAGAGTGAACTTGGCACGGCCCATTTGCGTCTGTAGGAAATTCACCATTCAGATTAATAACACACTTCAATACGCATACAGCACAAAATAAACTTCCATACTACATGGAAGAACACAATACTAAATACAGTAATAATAATAATAATAATGGCGTGTGGGGAGTGCACCCAGGGCAAGGCAACACCCTCCGAGTGACGGTCTTTCCAGCTGGGACCCGTAGGTGACCGTCATCCCCGAGCATGACAGAAATGAGACCCTAGAATGGAGCGGCGCTGGAATGCAAGGGCGGGGGAAACAGGAGTACCCCGAGAAAGCCCGCCGGCAGGCGGCATCGTCCAGCACGATTCCCACATGCGAAAATCCGGGAGTGAAACCGCTGGGGATCGAACCCGGATCGCCGTGGTGGGAGGCGAGCGCCCTGGCCACTACGCCACCGCTGCCCCTACTAAATACAGTAAATGGTGGTTATTAGATTACAAAGACGTACCTTATCATCATTGGTAAATTACATAAATTATTTCAGGTTGTCTAACAACTGCATTGAATAAAACCTTGTCTACGACAAACAAAATATTTCTATTTGAACTAATGTCCTTTTGTGAGGCAATCACCTGCTATAATGTTTTTGTGGTATTCTAATAACAAAATTCTTTGCACACACATGTTTATAATACAAAACATTGTTTTGGACAAAAATTAAATATGGAGAAGTATTTTAATTTAAAAACAGACCTTATAAACTATAAGAAAGTACCGGCACATTCTTGTCTATTTCTTCATCAGTAATAGCCTATATCTCAAAAATTTTACGTGTACTGGTAGAAAGTTTAATACGTGTTAAAATTATTGGTAATCTGGGGTAGCAGTGAACCCAACAGTTGGATTTAGTATTTCCCTTCATGGGAAAACAGTAACTGCTATGTATGAAGCTGGCAACCGTCTAACGGATACTGCATATTACATCAGTCACAAACACGCTACGACAAGCAACCGTCTAACGGATACTGCATATTACATCAGTCACAAACACGCTACGACAAGCAACCGTCTAACGGATACTGCATATTACATCAGTCACAAACACGCTACGACAAGCAACCGTCTAACGGATACTGCATATTACATCAGTCACAAACACGCTACGACAAGCAACCTCTTTGACTGTGGTTTTAATGATCACTACCTCGAGCTGCTTGATCACCAGGCAATGGTTGGTGCCAACCACTCGTGTTTCCTAGAGGAGGACCAATCTTTTGGGGCTCTTGTTAACAGTTTGTAATGCGTAGTACACACGGGCAGTTATTCTTTTCGTAATTACAAACAAATATAGTTTTCCACGTGTTCTGTGTCAAACTTGAATATACTTTGCTAATATTTCTTTTGTGGATAGGTTATTGAGTGTAATTCCTTTTTTTCCACCTTCAAGGGGCCTGTGAAAATGTCGCATACACTTTAATGTGAAAAGAGAGAGGTGTGGTGTGGGCGGACAGCTAAGATCTTTTGAAAGACTTGCTTAGTACGTATCTACTTTTGTATCCCTTCTGCCATATGCAAACCCTTTAGCTTCCATGAACCCAATCACAATTAAGCACTGAGCAAGTGAAACTACTGTGATGCTGGAACCGCACAGCTCCAACAAACACGACCTGACGTGACGAAAAACGCAACTACACGAAAAAAAAAACACTTCCCACGATATTGCTTGGATCTACAGTACAACAGTTTGCAAAAAGGTCAAGAATTTTTGACACCATTAAAAGGTGCTCATTGAATAAACTAGTTTCAAAGGCGGTGGACTAACGGAAACTTTGGAACACATGATGCTGACAAATAGTGCAGATAATACGCTCAAGCACAGCAAGGTTTAGGTGTTAATTTTTATGAGTTTAATCTTGTAAGGTGCACATAATTTTTTCCCTTGTAAGATGCAAATTTTCCACTTTAGGCAAACTTAATTCAAGTGTCTCATTTTACAAAATTGTACACCTCATTTGCGGTGCCGTACGACCCTACAAAAATAGAAGTTGTTTCTAATCCAAAAACTGCTTGTCATACCACAGTCTCTGTTGCAGTGACATAAGAAGTGTCTCGCGTTGATTGGCTATTTGGTTTTAATCGTGTTGCACATGTCATGCTGTGCCTGTCGGAGCTATGATTTCGGCATAAGGATGTTAAATATGTTATACAAATACGGTAATTCTTACTTTTATGCGAGTCAAGTTCTCTCAGGTATGTTCTGCAGAAGCTGTGTATTGTAAATGGATTCCACTGTACGCAACCCAACCTGTTTATAATAATAAAACTTTGGCTATTATTAGAGAAGACATACACATCCGAGAACTACACATAAATTTAGCAACAGTAAAACCCTGTTAAGAAGTTCCCATTTAAGAAGACTTCCTGCTTAATAAACTTCATAATTTTCACCTAGTCTATAAACCACCTTTAATAAGTTTTCCAGGTTAATAAGCCCAGATTTTCCAGTCCCTTCAGAAACGTCTTAAGAGAACTTTACTGCAATTGCATTAATATTATAATAAATTAATTTTTTTTGTGATACATTTGCATGTGTGCTAAAAAACTTGGTAAAAAGGAAACTTAATGTTGTTCGTTGCTTGAGCTTAAAACTTAAGTTTCTAAAAGTGTTTTAAGTAAATATTCTGTTAAGCTTCAGAGTTTCCTAGTTTCAGACATTAGTTTGAACTCTCCCCTGCACAGGAACTCAACCTATGATGCACGACCACTGCACCACCGTGATTACGGATATGGCCAAAGTTACTTCAATGCAGAAGAAGAATTAAATCCTTGTTTTTTTTCTTAATGTACCACGTATAACCTGACTTGGCTTACATATTTGTACCTAAGACATAATTTTTAAAGCTCTGTTAAATGCAATATAAACTGAACTGAAGCACACCATAGAGACCGAGACCCCAGCAGAGAGCGACGTGCGCTGAGCCCCAACTCACAAACGTGTCCATGCTGATTGGCGGTCGGATGCTCTTGCTGCGAGACAGCAGCGACAGCAGCAGCCCCACGACGATCAGCGACGCCAACAGCTTCCCCGCCGTGTCCGAGCTGCGCTCGTAAATTATCGGCACTCCGTTGTCGACGGTGATGCCGAGTTTCCTCTCGGCCTGCCGCAGCTTCTCTTCGAAGCGGTTTATGTCGACGATGTTCATGTGGAAAGTCCTGTGATCGATCTGAAAGTACGCGAATGCAATTACTCTAGACGAAATCGAGTTGAGTCAAAAGGTTCAGGTTGGTGCATAAGGTGGCCTTAAGTGGCAGAGGGGGCAAAATAAGATGAAGATTGTTTCTCCCAACTTTTCTGAAGCCCTGCTAAAGTTCTACTTCCAGGATATTCCTCCGCCTCATGCAAACAAAGCTTACAATATTACACCAGAGGACCAACACACTGCATTCGTGCGCACCCAGTGTGATAATATTTTGTATAAGAACTAGAACTATTTCTTACTAGGCATTACTAAAGCATCTACATATTTTTTTCTCTGTCTTTATTCATATTAGTTATAAATTAAATACTATAAATTATACACAGGTATACGTAAAAGTTTAATTTAACCAAAACTAAGGCACTTTTATGTCAACGCAAGAATAAAACGCTTGTTGTACACGACACATTTGGGAAGCACCAAACATGTATGATGATTTTAAAAAATTAGATTCAAAAAGTGTGAAGAAACCGCGAATAGACTTGAGCAGTAAGAGAAATGGGAGCGCTCCGAGAAAGTCTGCTGCCCAGCGGCAACATCCACCATGTTTCCCAAATGCAAAAATCTAGGTGACCCCGCCAAGAATCAAACCAAGTTCACAGTGGTGGGAGGCAGGCAGTCTAACCACCACACCGCTAAGGCCCCTTATTTAGATAAAAAGCTTGTGGTGAGAACTACGGGCACAGATTACAATTAATGTGTCTGTTTGCGAGAGAAAGAGATAGGGAGGGAGAAAATCTTATCTATTTCACTTTCATTTGTCTTGGAGGTCGCAACGTTTACTCTCACCATTTGATATACAAGCCAGTGTAGCTGTATCCTCGGCTAGCTGTGCTTAACAAAACATACGTACGAGCTTCAGTGGTACAAACAATTGCAGGAAAGGGAAATAAATAATTTGTCCTGCAGAAATAAAATTCCAATTGTAAGTATGATGGTAGAAGATATATGAAATAATGAAAAGAAAACATCAGTGTGTTGCTGCATTATTTTATTTTAAAAAAAATTATCTGTACTTCTTATTTTAATTGTTTTGACTCAAGATTACACTTTTAATGCTGACAGAACAGAATATGTTAATAGTGTGTGTGGAAAAGAGAATTAAAATCAGTGTAAGTTGGAGTATAATTACTTAAGTCACCACCATCTTTACAATAATAATTTAAGATGGAAAAAAAAGAAAATATTAAAAATGCTAATTACTGCTGCTTCACTTTAATTAGTTCTAAAAATTATGCTCGAAAACTTAAATTAAAGGTTGCCTCACATAATTGAGCTTACTATGTTAATTAAAATGCTACAATTAAATTTTTATGTTTCAAAAATTTAACATTCACAAAAATTCTAGGTTTTCTCCTACTAAAAATCTCTCGTGTTTTCTTCTCACAAGTTCTCAATGTAACAAAACGTCTTCAGGGTTCATTTAATATTCTGCCCCATGCACTAGCTCAAGCCATAGTGCGGCTGACCTCTGCTTGCCATAACTACATATAAGATCAAAATCCAAATCTTGAAAAATCATATTAATCTGAGAATTCAAACTGCAGTTTGTCAAAATAATGTTCCAAATTACATGGATGAGCCCCTCTGACTCAAACATAGAGTTGGCGTCACCTGGCTGTAGATGCGTTTTCTCACGCTCGTAATGGCGCTTGACGCTGAGCGGCGCTGCGTCCGATGTTGACTGGAACTACTCCAAAAATAATCAGTAGGCCTACGAACCTCGGCCATCTTCTCGTGGCCGGATTCTCCCACCTAAACTGGAACTTCTGCGAGCTACAGCTATTAACTAACTCAGGATGGCGCCAGGGATTTAGCAGATCAAAATACTGGCGAAAATATCTCGGCAGTAATTTGAAAGGTCCCACCCAGTAGCAAACTACTTCCAGCCACTATGTCTATCCTACGCACAAACGTAAGATCCTACTTCCGGTGAAGCGAAAAAGAAAATAACATGATGATAAAATATAATTAAAACAAGAATGAAAAACAATTAATTACTACTTAAAAACTACAAAATTAATTTAGGAAAATAAAAACCCAATACAAATTCACTATTTAAGATTTCTAGGTTAAAATACATAATACCATACAGTCATAAATACAAAATAAAATAAAATGGATGGGTGGTTTACAAAATAAATATTTAGTGACTTTAAAATTTACTGAAAATAAACTGTAGGGGCTGAAATTAATGTTACGTTGAAATGTAAATAAACAAAATAAAATAAGTGTTCCAAACGAACATTGCAGGTTAATAGACATCAAAATAAAAATAATGAGTTTGCTATAGCGAACCGCTATAAGTTTGCCATCCAGGGATTTATAGACACCCTAGGATTATTCAATTACAGGGTATGCACTGAAATTCCATTTAGGCATTCCCTGTTTTCCAGGCAGTGTCATGATTTTCCCACGCCTATTATTTTAAATACTGAAACCTTCCATTGCCATTTTTTTTTTCACAGCTTACACAACAAATACTGCAGCAGTAGAACTGAATTAAGTTACACTGCAACAGACCAAGCAAGAAGAACCAGCACTTGATTCGACCTATCAATATTTTTCACGATACACGCTATTGACTTCACATGCGTGCTCATTACAAACACAAACACTTCATTTTGCCCCATGCCGCTTGGCAAAGATGTATTATCGCCAGTTCACTAACTCAAAAATTTCAATCATAAAATGCATATGCTCATAATTACATTATCGTCTATTCACACAACTAACAATTTTTTCAGAGTAGCGATTATTTACATTTTCCCTATCACATGAAATTCCCTGTCTTTTCCGCCTTTGTGGGTGGACACCCTGCATTAGTTTTCCCATCGAGCCACTTAAAAATATTTACAATTATTGGCGTACTGCAAGGTTGTGGCTCACTTGTAATCACTTTATTTACGATGTAATAACATTGTTACAAGTTTTATGCTAGTGAGAGTTACAGTTGATGTTAAATCAGATAGTTGTATCAAAAATACATATTTAAAAAAATAGCTGATAAAATATTTTGTTCGCGGGCCAGTTCGATGAGTTTGGCATGTCGCATGGGGCCACGAGCCACTAATTAATTAGTACTGCTATACGGTATCTGTAGAATCATTAACTTCCTTACACAAATCACTCTTGCGCTAATAGTGCTTATATTAAACTGACAAATTCATCAAATATTAAGTATGTAGTCGGTGACTTACTGTTAAAAGTAACTTTAAAATGATACTGAATCAAGTAATGTTTACATATATACATGAATCATAAACTGTTACAGTCAACACGAATGCCCGGATCATCAACCATTGTCAAAGCAAGCATGATTACTTCAGACAACAAAATGTAATTTGCGGATGCCAAAAAAAAAAAAACATAAGATTTCTACTGCACAGTCAAAATTAATTCACTATGTCATTACCATCTACTTCTCATCAACATTACTTAATCTTACAGTACATTACCGTAAAAGCAGAAGTGCATACTTACTTTTTTACCTTTTATAACGGCCCCTTCATGAAGTATTATGGTTACAATGTCGACGTCCGGGCGAACAATAACTTCTTCAACTTCACCCTTGGCCAACATGTGATGTACAAACTCATTCCAAGATACATAGCGAATAACCTGAAACACAGAAGAGCAACGATACACATCAAACCTATCAACAAAGCGGTCACAAACTATTTGATTACACAGCGCTACAAACTATAGAAAAGTACTTTATACGTTAAAAATTTCAATCTGCAGTTCAAGAGTGAGTGAGTGCGTGAAGAGATTTGGGCGGCTCCTAACATCGAGGTCTTGAGAGTTGATGAGGGTGAAGTGAGGTGAGTATGGAGCAGCGCCGGAATGCAAGGGCGGAGGAAACTGGAAATCCCTGAGAAAACCAGCGGTTTTGTCCGGCACAACTCCCACATGCGAAAATCGGGTGGGGAGACTCCACCAGGAATCGAACCCAGCTCGCTTAGGTGGGAGGCGAGTAGTCTAACCACTACACCACCACGGCCCCCTCTGCAGTTAAAATTCTAAAAAAAAATTGGGGTGTGGCTGTGTCGAGTACACATCTACATTAGCAGGTAATATTTTCTTCGGGATAAAGGAATGAAATGAAAGTAGTGAAATGGATGCTTGGCTCTTATGTTTTAAACTGACTGATTTAAATTAAATTGGGGGAAACACAGAGTGGAAATTTTCTCCCACCAACAAAACTGCAGACAGTCACTGCGAGCCCACATCTGCCACACGTCACATAGGTGTTTGCATTGTAGTTCCACACCTGATCACACGAGACCACATTTATGTCAATCATGTTATAAGTCACAAAGTTATAGCGTAGGAATGGATCGCCCTGCAAACATTACGTAGCTGTTTCTGTCCTGGTACCGCATGTGACGTCTGCTTTTAAAAATGTATTCACTTCAAAACACAGTTATGGAAAACTTGTGTACTGCATAAATGTTGCCTGGCAGTGCTAACACGTAATGATTCGGTAGTATGAATGTTTGTGTTTTCTATATTTTTTTAATGTTTTTTATGTACCGAAAGTATTGAAGCGGTATTAGAAAAAGTTCATTATGCTCGGCGACAGAAAATCAGAACTTAATCCACTGTCTTTTGGTTAGCATTCTTTAAATAAGCCACGCCCTTCATTAAAATTCTGAGGAATTATGTCCAAAAATAGCTTGAAAGTTCTGACTAAAAATGTAGATGAAAAATTGTTCCACAAAATTAATCCTTTGCACATGTACAACAATTCACAATCGATACTGCGTCATACCAATAAGTCATACTTAAGCTAGCAGTGAAGAAGACAGCTCACTCAGTTCTGATGCACTCAAAAATTTAAATCACTGTGGTTTCGGGCCTCTTCTTAGTCGCGCCCCGCATATTTAATAACTAACGCGCCTCTCAACACCTTCCTAGCTTATGATGAACTGCTCTACACGGCGTATGGAGAGAGAGTTCTTCAGGGTTCTCACTATGACACCAATTAAAACGTAAAAGTCCCATTTATGAGTCACTTCCTGAGGCGAGACGTAACACAATCTAATCAGTATTTAATTCGGCTAATTTCTCCGTGGCAAAACTTGAGTGATAACACAGGTAATGTACTTAGAGAAAACTGCAATAAAATATTTTACACTTTCAAAGATGTGTGAGACCAGAAAATGTAAAAAAAAATTAACCAAAATAACAGAACTGTCAAAACACGTTAAACAAATAAAACAGTAATAATTTTGAGATGATGTCCTAAAATACAATGCTAGCTATTTCTTTGGGTAGAGGCATTAAATTACCATCAAAATACATAAATATCCAGCTAAGTAAACATAAATAAAGAATCTTTAAAGGCTGGTACTGATATCGGGTTATTGCTCACATTAAAATTTCTGTTTTATGTAGTTACTTTGGTTGTAAAATAATTAAAACAAACATAAAGACTTGCAGGCAAAAAATTTCCTTTGCTGGTGCACTAAATGAACATTCATTCAACACCTAAATATTCCTCGAAAATCAAGGATTTTTATTTTGTTACTACTTTCAGCAAATAAATTTTATACCGAAACTAAAATTTTCATTTACGTTTCGGTATACTGGATATTTGCACGACCCTACGAAACAATGAGTGGATGGCACTGACCTCAGGTTGGTTGCTGCTGGGGAAAAGAAGCGAAACTATTGCAATAAGCATGTAAGCCGTCAGCATCCACAGAAATGCTTTCGCCAAAAGCGACGAGATTTTGTCGTCGTCGTCATTTTCCTTTCCTGGCTTCTTGTCACCATCGTCTTTACCCGGGCGCTGCTGAGGATTCGACGCAGACGAATGGAGAGCTCGGGACTGGACGTCCAGCTGGCTCGCGCTCCTCAAACCTGAACGTTCGAGCAACTGCACGACTGCTCTGTACTCTCGTCGAATTTCTTTCTGAACCTGCAAGACCACAAACAAAAATTGGGGAAAGCATTTATCCATGTATAAACTGTAACAGGACTGCGATTAGAGCGAGAGTGCTGCAAGAAAGAATGTGACTTACCACTGAACCACACGTTGGCGTGTATGTGCAAGCACCACACACAAACACAAAGATACAATAACTAGTCTATGAAACAGACATCATAAATAAACAATCGCAAGAACATTACGTAGTGCACTGGAGATAGATCACAGAAGAAACTCATAAGTTCACGATAACTGTGCAGTAAGTTTGGTGAGATTCTAAAATCGCGAAGGGGGAAAGGACTTCAGCGGCACTAAAACAACGCGGTTCTATAAATTTTTTAATTTATCAGTCACACAAGAAAATGGCAATTAGCTTATATAATTTTAAATCCTAAATTAGAAAAACCATTTACTTTTTTTTTATTAGAAAAATTAACATCCCAAACCGAGAAGAATTGTTATTTAAATTTCACTTCACGGTACAAATTTCAACTGAGTGGTCTTAAACAGTATTTAATATAGCAACATTACCCAATTTGTAAACTCCAAAAATAAGACAAATTTTTACCCAGAGCCGCTTCTCGTATTGCATCTTCGAGGCGGCACAACATTTTGACGCAAGCAACGTTAAGTTATTAACTAGAGTATGTGATATGCAGATAAACTGACTAGGGGTTCTAAACTGCAAACCGGATGCTGCCATGAAGGTTAGGCAATAATAAATTTTTTGAAAATACAAACAAAAATTATAATATACATAACCCTAACGAATAAAGTCACTTACGCTGTGACTGCACATCTGTGAGCATACCTAGCCTCGGAACCCTTTCAGCAGCACAGCAAAAAAAAACCTCGCTGGACCGGAACTACAATAGAAAACTTATTCAAGCATATCCACCTCAACAAATTAATAATAATAATAATAACCCGCAATTGGGCTGCCGCCCGGTGGCGAGCTCTCTCACCTCTCCCCTACCCGACCAAACTCCACTTCCACGCCCTTCCTCTGAACTTTGCAACCCCCCACACAGATACCAATTCCTCCAGCAACACATTCCACTCCCTCACAGACCTCACAAGCATAAGACTGCCTACCCCTGCTCCGTTCTCCTCCACACCCTCTGAAGCTTCCCACTGCTGTTTCCTCTCCGTCTAAACACCCCCTTTCTTGGCTGGCAGCGTAAACATCACCCTCCCTCTCCACTCACCATCCTGTACATCCTGACCAGCCTTTCAGCTTTCCTCCTGTACTTCAACTAGCTCCACCCCATTTCTCTCATCATGACTGATGGCCTCTAGTTCCCTTCGTCCTCACCATCCTGCCCCTGTCTTCTCCACCTACCCTTCAACCAACTTGCTGCCCTTCTGTAGCTCTCTCACCTCCACGTACGGGTCCCATACTGCTGCCGCGTATTCTAACACCGGCCGTACCATTGTGCCGTATTAGCAACAGCTACTGCGGCATATTCAGAACCTGACATTTCAACACATGTCAGACGAACCTTTTGTTCATGATCATGCAAGTGACACCATTCTTCGGTTTTTTTGAGGATGTTAAAATTTGCTTCCTCAAATCATTTTAAAAGTTATTGCATATAACTGAGCAACATGATTGAAGTATTACAGCTGTGTTAAAACTAGGGTTGTGCGAATATTCAGTATACGAAAACCAAAAATCACAACTTTCATTTTTTGTTTGTGTAAGAAATTTAGTTGCTGTAAGTTGTAAGGAAATGAAAATCCTTGATTTCAATTAATTTTCGGGTGTTTCATGAATATTCATTCACCAGCAAAGGAAATATTTGTATGTAAATTACCTTGTTTGTTTTCATGAATATTTTATAACTAAAATAACAACACACAAAAAAAAATTAGCAAAGAAAGCTTTTGTTCAGGGCAGTGCAGTAGGTGGAGAGTGGAGTGCCTCTGTGTTCGTCAGCAGTACTTTCGTAATTTTACGGTGCGAAGATTTTTGCGGCTTTTTTAAAGGAGACATAGTAGACCCACAAAAGTGATATAAATGGCTTTTGCACAGCTTACATGTTTCATATTTAGGACGGCGTAGTGATATTATAAGCAGAACGTAGAAAATAAAATAGATGGTTCGGCCGCTTTGTTTACGTCGGACGCCATGTTGTATAGTCCTGTAATGCTATAGTAACGTAAATGAATGTGAATCGGCAGTCACCTTATTGGCTGTGGACGTGTAGACGTTATCGTAGGTTAGTTGCAGTTTACATTAGATACAGTGCGGTTCGTGGCGAGTGGAGTGTTGCTGCGCGCGTGAGTTGTGACGTCCGAATCCGACCGTGTGAAGGCTTGTGGTTTAAGAATGGAGGGTGCAAGTACGAGTGCTTCTGTGCGCGACAGTCGTCTATGTGGCGGGTGTTACTTGGGCGTTTTAGTATGTCATGGTGTTTTGTCGAGTGAGGTATGGTGCAAGGGTGATTGTTCAGAGTAGTGGTTTTTCTGTAAATAAAAGAAAAAAATCATGGAAAGTGGCATATTTCGACTCTACTAATTACACAGAACACGAATTTACTCGCGGGAACCCACAAATACGATAGTGGGAAGGGCTATAAAGATCAGGGAAATTGTGGGGTAGAATCACGGTAATTGTTAAATTTAGGGGCTTTTCTGAAAAACACAAAAAAATATAGCCAGTTTGTTTACGTTTCTGAACGAAACGTCCTAGACCAACAAAAGTTGCATTAATGGGTTCTGCACAGCCTACCTTGTTCATATTCAAGAGGGCATAATGTTAAAATAAGTAGAACATATTAAAAAAACTTGCAAAATATGTTTATTTACGTCTATTAACGTCAGAGGAATTATACCAGCTTCCTACCTAGGTGAGTCAATTTACATTCTTTTGGTGTGTTATGCAATTACTTTAAATCCTACAATCCTACATTCGTAGTTTAGTGTAAAACCCTACTATCCTAGGTTAGTGTAAAACCTTACTATCCTAGGTTAGTGTAAAATGCTACAATCCTAGGTTAGTATAAAATCCAAAAATCCTAGGTTAGTGTAAAACCCAACAATCCTAGATTAGTTTAAAAATGTAAAATAGTGATTCACCGATCGTGGGGTTAGGTTCTGTTAGGTTAGGTGGGCACATATTACGAAATTAGTTGGACGTTAATGCCCCTAGTATATTCGTGTTCTGCATCATTAGTAAAGTGGAAATATACCATTTTCCATGAATTATTTTTATTTTTACAGAAAATCCCCATAACTTAATAATTACCACTAAATCATGTTATATAACGTGATGCTTTCCAACACGTTATTTTTGACAAGATGTATCACAATAGGAATACCAAAAGTTACATTTACTTACTTTTGGCTCCAATAGGCCATAATTCCTATTGAAAGCACTACCAAGTGTTTTGTAATGCAGTTTAAAGACATTTGTTATATTGTGAGAAGATCTCTCTCTTGAACAATAGTTCAGCACATGTTTATTGGCCTTAAAAGCATTGTAAACAAACTTCTGCGCTTTCATAATATTCATTTTGCATCGTTTCACATTCGAGAACACTTCCTGAAGATGATGAAATTCAGAATTATTTCTATACACTTCGTTAAAAGCAAAACATTCAATAATATTTATATTTACTTTTACACCACCAAAGATAAGCTACACCACTAAGCGTTCCTTTCTGAGAGAAAATAAACAAAATGGTATTTTACCAAGGTTAGAATGTACGCCGCAAGGAGCGCTAACAATCTGACGAAGTAGCTTTTTAAACTTGAGGTAAACACTGTTTATTTGGGAATTTATTAATTTATTTATCCTCCCTGTATTTAAGTACTTACTGGAAGGGAGTTAAGTTAGTGTTTGGCAGAAAGTGTGACATAAACTTCTCCCATGCATGCCTTCCAATGGAGTTTACAAGAACAAACAGCACAAATTACTTGAGTTATCTTTAGAAGTAACTGTAACCTTATGCTGTCACATTTAAATTTTAATAGTGTAGTACAATGTTTTGCAAAAACCAATTTTAGGAAATAAATTTAATCTGCATGTGGATATATCCTTATGTTCTACTCGTGTTACGAATCAAGTTTGTTATGTACTTAGGTTTGGACCATACACAAAATATGAGATAGACTGCTTATTCGCCTTCTGCGCATGCGCCTATCATTAACCTACCCCAAAATAACAAAACTGTGAAAGTCACATTGACAACAGTGTTAAAAGTGTTGGTTTATATCATAATGTCTAAATGACAAGCACTATGATAATAATAAAATACTATTACCAATATGAATTTAATCAAACTGCATTTCAAACTCGTTAAAAGAGGTATAAAAACGCCTCAAAACGTTTGTTAACAAATCAGTTTTTTAACCTAACATCCAATGCCAACATCCAATGCCGTTTTCGCTAGGCGTGTTGACTGAAGAGTAGTTCAGTGTTGGAATTTGGAGATTGGTTGTGCGCAGCCAGCGAGATCGGTCTACATCATATTTAGTCTATGGTTCAAACACAATATAAATCGCAAGATTTTACACAGTCATATTTCTATTATGAAACTTATGATATGGACCCATCCTGCCTGGTCTGGCACAGCCAGTCAGCACGCCATCGGCCTACAGTCACTGCACCAGAGCGGCCCACGGAACACACACGTCATACGTCCCGATGTGTGTCCCTAGAGAGATGTGTAATTAGGATAGGAATCAAGTGTTAGAATGTGTAGTAAATAGCATTGATATGTATCGCCCACTGGCAAATATTCGTGAAATTCGCCCTTAGGGGATTGCGAAGTAATCGCAGAATAAATGCAAGCCACGTTCATATTTAATGAGGTGTAAAGTAGCAAGGCTAAGGCATTTTAGGTATTCTATATAATTTTCCGAGCGCAATTGTGTGTGTGTAATTACGACAATTGGTCATGTGGGAAATAATTAGTCTTTCTTTCAACCTGACCGTTTCGGTCGTAGAGTGCCCCAAAACTTAATAGATCTAAATTTCCCACATGCTCTAAAATGCGCCACACAATCATGTTTTGCATTTAAATGAATGCTTAATTAAGAACTCTTAACTCTACAGGATTAAGAAAACTCACTCAGAACGTTTCAGTGTTTTATGTGTATATGTTTCAAGTTTAATTTTAATGAGGTCAATTAATCAAATTACCTAGCTGAGTGGAGTGAGCTCTCGGCAAGGATTCCGCTCGCTCGTGCCATCATCGGGAGTGTGATTCCACGGGTATTAGGTGCTGCACGTGCGTCGCGTAGCGGGGGACATTCATAATTTGTTCTGAACACTTAACTACAATAGGTTAACACAATTTACTAGAACTTTTATTTAATTTACCAACAGTCTTCCCCGTGCTCGCAGCACTCCTCCGTCAGGTCAATTTACCGACCCCAAAGGTTTAATTACTCTTGTAAGTTTTCGCGCCATTCTTAACCTTTTGTACAGTAACGGCCGCTGGCAGGCCTTGTGAGTCAGGTCCGCTTTAATTTGCATTGCATACATGTAACTGTGTACACTATACGGCAATACAATTTATTTGAGTTAACCGAAACTTGTGAGTTTCTATTTTTTTTGTTGTATTTAGAGCCCTGGCCCTATTCAGGAAGTCATAGATGCCTAAAGGAGGCATCCTTAATTTATAAAGTAAAAGGTAATAATACTAAGGCGTGCTGGGGAGCCTGAATAGCCAAGCTATATATTACATTTTCCTGTACATTTGTACAGTGTGTGTCAGGGGATACAGCCATGCGGTCGTTTGTCCCACGATCCTGAGAACTGTGACTTCGTGCTCACCCAGTGAGCTGGCGTTCATCCTATTCGAAATAGGAATATTGTGCAACAATATTCTGACTTTTCTTAACAAAGTCGCTGGACGACATCCACATTACTATCCCTGACTGCTCAGGTAACGTTAAATTGTTCTTGATCTCCTATCGATAGAACCGTGAATCATTTTTGTTACTTTATCTGTAGTTCTCGTATCCAGATAGAAGTTGTTAGTTAGGGCCCATCCACAATTAACTGATTCGAGGACATGTGAAAAAAGACATGAAATGCAGGTTGGTGCACATGACCTTTAAGGTGACTGTTCACAGACCAGAGTACCCATGTCAATGGTCCTCACAAAGTCTAGCAACTTGACGAGATGTCGTGGTCTCAGGACCAGGAAAAGGCGATAGAACGTATGTGTTGTAAGTTTTAGGTCATTTTAAAAGAAATAGTAAATGGGCGCCAGCTACTGGATAGCAATAGAACAGGGAGGGAGTGGGCTGTCGGCCCTCATGGCTTCTCCTTTAGATCCTCCATTGTATTATTGGTGATGAAGTTGCTCGAGTAATGCAATTATGCCTACCTAATGAAGCTGTTGGTTCCCACAAAATTTCAGTAAAGAAGGGTGAGACTTTGACATGCTATCTCACATGCCCAATAATAAATTAATATAATTTTTACTGAGGTAAACACAACCCTCATTTGAAGCACTTGTATTTTATGATGGTTAGGACATGTCACCATCCTGCACAGATCAAAACAAGACATACAGCCTTTACAAGTAATTATTAAGTGATAAATTCCCTGGTGCAAGAATAGGCAGGCTGAAGCCTCCTGAAGGGGAGGTTGTTTGCCGCATGCCACATCCTTCCTCCCTTTCCCCTTTTATGATTACATCACTGCGTAGTTACACCGTGCCTTCTATTTCAAACAAGTAACAGACTAGGATAGACAGCTCCGATTGCAATATGTTGCTTCACAATACTATTACCTACCTCCATTCTTCATGTGTTATTTTTTTGATTAGTCTACAGAAAAGGGTTTAGTCTACAGAATATTTCAAGGCAGTGAGTCTTTGAGAATTATGTTGTGTTCGTATTGCACCAGGTTACCCTTCTACATCGGTATTGTGTGTGAAATGCCACACTATGTCCCTGGTGACACATGGGACACAAGTGGTCCACTGTTCACTGTTACAACTTGCGCACTATTCCAGGCGGCCATCTATCACTCGCCAGTGCTCTGTAGTTGCTATTGCACATTTCTCTATCTATTTCCACATTACGAGGCAAGTGTGCTGCGCCTGGCTCATCTGTGCACAAATGTCAGTTAGAGTAGGTTTCGGGAGAGTAGCTGCAATCTGTGCGCATGTGACACTGTTGGAGTCTGCTGTAGTGAGGTCAGGCAGAGAGGGGGTAGAATGGCTAACCACTTCTCCTCATCACACACTATAATATCCCTGGGTGACCTTGAAATAGCATCTTCTTCCGGCACATGTTGCACCTTAAAATCTTAAGATTGGCGAAATAGGGTCCAGCGCATAAGCTTACTGTGTAATTCCTATGTATTGTGTAGCCAAACTATTGTTCGTAAATAGAGTAAAGTATTGGTATTCTACGAACTGTCTGTACAACTTAACGCACCAGACTGCGTCTAAACACTCCTGCTCATACATATCTTAGCGATGTTCTACTGTGCTGAATTTAACACTGCTAAAATTGGTAATTTGCTTGCTGGCGCCTGTTTGCATGTACAGGCGATGGCTTAAGTCGTGGCGTAAAAGTGCAGGGTAATAGCAAAAACTAGTTTTGATTTGTTCAAAACAGCAGGAATGTTCATTTGTCTATCAAAATTTTTTTGCCAGTGAAAGTAGATTAGTGAGTGAAGCGGTAATAATTGCAATGTTTTGGAAATACTCATGTAGCCAGTTTACTAAACCAAAGATGTAACTGTTGTGGAGTGGGGTAGTTACCATTCTCATATACCAGAAATTGAATGTATGCTTTGCCGAGATGACACTTTTTGTTCGCACAAGTTAGGTGGTTAATAGCGAAACACTCAACTACAAATGACAGGTGATACATGTAAGCTTTCCATGACTCGTACCAAATCACATCAAGATATGCCATTGTGAGCTCACCTATTTAGCCATCTAAAACTTGTACCATTATTGACTGGAACATTACAGGTTCTGTTTTCAGGCAAATAGGCATGGCCCTATGCTGGAAGTTTCATCCATCTGGTGCTGTAAATGCTGTTTTGTGACCATCTTCTTGCTTTTCTGGGATTTGCCAGTAACTGCTGTGAAGGTTAGGTGATATCAACACCTTAGCGCTACCAAGGCTGTTGAGCACATCCTTGACATTGATGAACAGAGGTGGAGCATTTTCTGTTATGAGGTTGAGAGGCATGAACTCAATGCAAAATCTCCAAGAACCATCTTTTTTAGAAGCTAATGTTATGGCAAAGTTAAAATCACTGTTTTGAGGTTCAATGATACCTTCTTCCAACATTTCTTATATATGTTCTTTGATGATGGGGTGTAGGTGAGGTTGGCAATGGTGAGAGGTAGTATAAACAGTTTTTTGCTGGGTGGGTGGAATGCAGTGTTCTGCCACATCTGGGCGACACATTGTATCAGCGGTAGCAAAGACTTTACACCACTCGTTGATTATACACTAAATCACGTCCCGATATTCGGCTGGCACAGCATGGTAGGGCTCGTCCAGGTCTACATCCAGTGCACAACTCATCCGCAGATCCACATTGTAAACAGTGCAGCATTCTTTTTAACAGGAATGGGTTCTCCTGATAGCTGGTTCCACTACATTGTTGTGTTCTGTTAGCCACAGTATCCCTAGTATTGTGTCCCCATGTGAATAATTGGAAAGAAATGCAGTTGTGGTGGTTTCTATGTCCAATATGCGCTGCTATTTCCACTTCCTTATTGTCTCACCTGAATGAGATTTTGTAACTAGCTTAACTGTTTGCTTTCATTTTACAAAATTACGAGAAGCTGCGGTATCAACTAAAGCATGGCACTGCTGAGTATTTAAAAACACTGAGGTACAGATGACGATTTCTACTGATGCAAATTTGTGAAATGAGAATATTTTGCAGTGTCAGTTCAGGACCACAACCATTTTCTTGGGGATAGGTGACATTCGGCCACACTACACCGTTCTTTCGTTTCACATAGGTGGTTTTCCATTCAGTGACCTAAGGACCTTCGGGCACTCATTATGCCAGTGCATGCGCTGGATGCCACAGAAACACAGGCGAATGGTGGTGGTCTGCATCCTGAGCGAGAATGAGCAGTTATTTTGTCAGTTTTGGCTTGGATCAATATTGTCACTTGGTAATGAGATTTTTGTGAATCTTGAGTTTTTGTCCGAAATAGCTGGGTTTGTTTACTTGGCGATGGTACTTCCTTTCGCCTCGTCTTCCTTGTACCAGCGTGATGTGTGGAGTTGTGGTTGCAGCACGGCTGTACGAGTGTTGTCATGGATGTCTGTTCCAGAATGACAAGTGACTGCACCAAGTCACGAACTGAATAGTGAATTATCAGGGTTAATGCACCACGAAATTCCGGTCTCACTGTACCTACCTCGACTTCTAACACTTCCTTGGTAGATATTTGAGGGCGGTAAGTCCACACCAAATTTTTTTTTCTGCTTAGCAAAAATAGAGAAAAGTTCGTCCGGTTTTTGTGGTTCGAGAATTACATGACTGTGTGCTTGAAGAGAAGTGAAGGTGCCTGCGAAATTGCGCTCAAATTTTTGGTGGGATTCTTCCCATGTAATACCATAATGCGCTATTCTGCACCACCATTGTTTTGTGTCGCCATTCAGTCGGTTGCCAACACAATTTGGCCAGTATTTTTCCTCGATGCCATGCATATTGTAGTGGTTGTGGAACACCGTGCTGTCTCGTAGCCATGCGGAGGTGTGTGGAATGCATCGGAAGAGAGGCGGGCGGCGAGACTTGACGGTGCATGCCCTGGAGTGTGCATTGCAGCTGCACCCAGTTAGGTTGTGGCATACAATTTTGGCACAAAAAGCACTCTTTCCCAGGATCATACCACTCACTCACGGTGATGCACTGATGATTGGCCCTTACACAGTAACAGTCACAGCATATCAGTTCAGAGTTTGTCCCTCTACAATGATTCTGTTGATGGTTCTGGTCAGCTGAAGTTAGCAGCATTGAAGACGGCAAGCTGAACTGTTGCGGAGAAAGTGACAGGTGCGCGTGGGGGTGGTTGACATCATGCACACTTGAAGGAACTATATACGTTCACTGTGGCAAGTTTCTGCTGTATCACACACTTCTCATGGTGCACTCGATGGCACCGAGTGCAAACAAGGGTGGATAGTCTGTCGCACCAACATTACTCCTTTTTCTGTGTTCGCCCTAAATTTTGTTGGTGCTGTTGCAATGTATAGATTCCCGACACACTTGCAATACACTGCATCAGTTACAGGTACGACCATACTCTGGACCTGTCTAGGTCTCATGCAATGATCATACAAGTCGGCCATTCGACCCACTGTGGTACATGCCAACACATCGGTACACAGTTCCCTGTTTATATTTTTGATGTCGTCGCATAGTCGCCATGCTTCTATAGGGTTGTCACACTGAAATGTGCTGGTTTGGAATTGCACAAGTGTAAAGAGATCTGGGTCTGGTAGTGGGCGCACACACTTCCAGCACAGATGTTCCACTATGCTGTTGGAAGTACGCGAGTCTGTCAACCCACTGTCACGTCGTGGTTGGCAGGGAAAAGTCATGGTGTGCCCAGCTGATCATCAGAAAAAAAAATTCTAAAAATCGAGGTACATATAACATAACCCCACCCTCCTCTCTCGCTCACACCATTACCTTAAGCAACACCCCCATCTGTCCTCACCGCCCCCACCCAATCATAAAAATCTAGAAAAATCGCAAAAAAAAAAAGTAATTTAATCAAGGTACACGTAATGTCACCCCACCCTCCCCCTTACCCTCGAAATCCTCCTCAATCCTCAGAAATCCTCCCCAATCCTCAATAATCCTTCTCAGCAATCCTCATCCGAAATACTCACCAAACCTCAGCAATCTTCCTCCTAAATGCTCAAATCCTCCTCCTCGATTCCCAAAAGATTCTCCTCCTCAGTTCTCCACAATCTTCCTATGCAATCCTCATCAATCCTCACCAGTACTCACCAATCCTCAGTNAATTCTCCTCCTCAGTTCTCCACAATCTTCCTATGCAATCCTCATCAATCCTCACCAGTACTCACCAATCCTCAGTAATCATTTTCACCAATTATCGTCAATCCTCAAAAATCATCAATCCTCCTCACCAATCATCAGTAATCTTCAACAATCCTCCTCTGAAATCCTCAGCAATCCTCAACAACCCTCACCAATCCTCCTTCACAATCTTCAGCAATCCTCCGAAATCCTTAGCAATGCTCTTCCAGAGTCTTCAGCAATCCTCACCAATCCTCATCAATCCTCACCAATCCTCCTCCACAATCGTTACCAATCCTCCTCCACAATCCTCAGCAATCCTCAGAAATCCTCCTTACCGATCCTCAGTAATCCTCAACAAACTTCAGCAATCCTCATCGTCAATCCTCAGAAATCCTCCTCAAAAATCCTCACCAATCCTTAGTAATCCTCCTCCTTAACAATCCTCAGTAATCCTCCTCACCAATCCTCACCCAAAATATTCCTTATTTCCTCAAAATATTCCTGATTGCTCAAAAAATTCCTCATTCCTGAAAAATATTCCCCATTCCTAAAAAACATTCCTCAAAAATATTCCTCATTCTTCAAAAATTATCCTTATCCATTAAAAATATTCATCATTCCTGATTCCCCGAAAATATTCCTCATTCCTTAGAAATATTACTCAAAAACATCCCTCATTCCTAAAAAGTATTTTGCATTCCTCAAAAATAGTCCTTATTCCTCAAAAAAATTCCTAATTCCTCAAAAATATTCCACGAGAACATTCCTTCCTCAAGACTCAACCGACTTCAAATAGCTCGAGAAAGACATTATACTCCATATTGAATCCTATTCCTGTTAAAGCATTTACTCGCACAATTTTTACTTAAAACAGGCCCTTGCATTCGATTTTATACACCACTGAATTAATAAATCTTTCAGAAAAACAGTAGGGTAAATTTCAAGAAATTAAATGTGCACAATTATGAGTACGTAAGTTTACTATCGTACTCTTTCCATGTATTCGATCTTTGTATTTCTCCGATATCTGCAGATCATTGATAGTACACAATGGTTTCATTCGATGTAGCCCCTTTCCTTAAGTTCACTGANTTTCTCCGATATCTGCAGATCATTGATAGTACACAATGGTTTCATTCGATGTAGCCCCTTTCCTTAAGTTCACTGATGATTGAAGATATCATCTTTCTGTGCGAGACGTTTTCGCCTTTTCGCAAGACAGTCAAATGTCCGAGTCAGTCAACATGTTCATTGTTGTCTTCAGCGTTCTTGGTGTCTTCTGCATACTTCACGCCACTTATTTCAGCAAAGCCGGTGGGGAGATGTGTGAGGACGTCGAAAAAATCGCCACNTTTCTCCGATATCTGCAGATCATTGATAGTACACAATGGTTTCATTCGATGTAGCCCCTTTCCTTAAGTTCACTGACGATTGAAGATATCATCTTACTGTGCGAGACGTTTTCGCCTTTTCGCAAGACAGTCAAATGTCCGAGTCAGTCAACATGTTCATTGTCGTCTTCAGCGTTCTTGGTGCCTTCTGCATACTTCACGCCACTTATTTCAGCAAAGCCGGTGGGGAGATGTGTGAGGACGTCGAAAAAATCGCCACGNCTTCTGCATACTTCACGCCACTTATTTCAGCAAAGCCGGTGGGGAGATGTGTGAGGACGTCGAAAAAATCGCCACGGTCAACACTGCCTTCATTATCATATCCATGTCCCTTCTATTTTATAGCAGAGGTATTGCCCGCTTCTTCATCAGCACAAACATCAACGAGAATCCTTTCCTTTGTAGGAGCAGTATCGCCGGCAACATTAGTCTTCGCAGCTACTGGTGCTACTTTATTTTTTCGAAGCTCGTTTAGTTCACGCGCCAGTTTAGCAAGTGTATATTTTATACGAACCGATTGTATGGCATGCTGTTCGTTGCTTGTGTTGAGCATATTTCCCTCGCATTCTGTGGATATATTATGCAGAATATTGTCAACAGGAGGAAGCGACGTCGTCATGTGCCCTTTATCGGTAGGAGAAGGAACACTGTATTTACAGACCTTGGCATGACGATTCAAGTTATCACCTCGTGCGAACTGCCCAAGATAGTTTTTGCAGATAGAAATCACACGAGATGGAACCCGTGGTCCGGTCGAGGCACTGGCCCAACCTCCACTGTCTGTTCGGGGTAGAGCCAGGGCTGTGGGAGTACCCTCCAGATCTCCTTCAGCCTGCGAAGATCCAACCACTGCCACCACGAGTCCAACCTCAATGTATCGGACACCTGAGAAAACCTCAGGTGGGGCTGTTCCGATCGCCCGTGGAACTAGTCTATTTGCGGTTTCTTCACACTTTTTGAATAAAACATTGAAAAAATCNGGGCTGTTCCGATCGCCCGTGGAACTAGTCTATTTGCGGTTTCTTCACACTTTTTGAATAAAACATTGAAAAAATCCCCCCATGTATCGCATGTTTGGTTGTGTCCTAGATACACCATGCATCACATGTTTGGTTGTTTCCTAGATACACCATGCATCACATCGTTTTATACGTGTGTTAATAAAATAGTACCTCATTTTTTGGTTAATTTGAAATTCTACTTATAATATATGTGTAAATTATAACAATACATTTATAATTAATACGAACAAAAACGGTTATAAAATATGTGTGTTGGTAGTGTCTAGTAAGAAATAGTTCTTATGCAAAATATTATTGCACTGAGTCCGCACTAATGTGGCGCGTAGTCCTTTGGGTGTAATTTTATAGACTAGGTTAAGCTTCATTTGCATGAGGCGGAGGGATATCCTGGAAGTAGATTTTTCGCGGAGCTTCAGAAAAGTTGGAAGTAACCATGAATGTACTATATCTTAAATCTTCATGGCACTAGTGGGTATATGCATTATTATGAATTTCTTCACAGTGAAATTGAGATATCTGGGTTCCGTGGTCCAATAGCCTCAGCGGTAATTAGTCCGACGTCCCAGCTAGGGGACGAGCCTAGATGCACGACTTACGGTCCATCCACCAGGCTGGATACCTAGATCCACCTGTTTTTCGCGAAAAGATTTACGCGGAGGCTAGGCTTCGATATCCTACGTACACTCTTGCAGTCTGACTTCGGCTATTGGTCGCCTGTATTTGTGTGAAGACTGACTGCTACACGAGCGAGCCAACCAGAATAGAATTCCTCCCATACCGACTGTTCTTGATTAGCGGGCAGACACACGCGACGTTGTAACAAGTCAAATGATCCCACAGCGGAAGCGGTTCTGAACCAGAGTGTTTTGGGACACAACTTGCCCGGAAATCTTCTCGCGAAGAACACGCGCCCATGACCATTCCTAGGGGCGGTGACATTTCGCGAAAATATTTCGAGACAAGATACAGTCCGAAGCACTGTAGGGTCGTCCAGCTTCTTTGATTGGCTAAAAAATGTCCTGGCCTGTGTTAACCGTTTGTGCACGAATATCACGAAGGTTCAGTGTCGGAGTTACTTAGTTCTGAGTGGCTTGGTCAAAGACGGACACTGCACCAGCAGTCAACGGAGGTATAACAACAGCTGAGGTGTGTATATAGTATTGAAGTCTACCGTGTGCTCCGATTTTTACGCGAAAAGTCACTGGCCCTACCCATTCCCCGTATGTGAGGTACGGGACGGGGTAGAGGCGTCCACGGCGGAGTCCAGTTCGCTTGCACCCCAGGGGGAGGAGGGTGGCGAAGCACCTCTCAGGGGAGGCTTGTGTCGCCTTGGCGAGAGAGAGAGAGGCTCTGCTCGTCAGACGCAGCTCGACGTCTCAAATGTCGGGAGGTGCATGCGTGATCGTCGTCGACTCGAACGTGTGGGAGGTCGGAGAGATGAGCGGCTCTTAAGGTGGCCGCCTGGTTGAAGGAATTCTGCGCGTCCAAGGCCTAAAAGCTTGGGAGCGCTAGGGGCGACCGAGACATGCGCGTCAACTCTCTCGTCGCCTCTACGCGCAAAGCACTGAACTAGCGTGCAGTCTTGCCGTCGATAACGCGGAGACCCCCTACAATTGTGTGACGTAATAGTAAAAATAAAGGTTTGAGGCACGTCCCTGTTCATACCTAAAAATGTCCGTGAAAACACTCGTTTGAGCCATTTTCACTATTAGAAAAAACATGCCTTAGAGAGAAATGGAAGAAATAAAAAACGTATACAGACGCGTAACGTTTCTTAAATGCTATTCGTAAGCAGACCTCACTCAGACACGTTGGACGATTTTTTAATAAAATGTTTTCTGCTGAAACTCTTCAGACCGTTCGGTGACCCAGGCGGCCGCCTTAACAACGAGGTATTGAGAGCCGACGAGCGTGAAATGAGGTGATAATGGAGCCGCGCCGGAATGTAAGGGCGGGGAAAATGGGAGATCCCCGAGAAAACCCGCCGACCAGCGACGTCGTCCGGCACGATTTCCACTTGCGAAAATCCGGGAGTGACCCGGCCGTGGATTGAACCCGCTTCTCCTTGGTGGGAGGCGAGCAGTCTAACCGCTCAGCCACTGTGTTCCTTTTCGAAGGCTGGAGTTCCTGCTCCGGAAGCCCCACAACGATGGGGAGGGAGGGGAGGAAGGCGTTCTGCTTGTAAATCACTTGTAGCGATCACGGGGTGCTGCGGGCGCGGTGATTTAGCACGTCGTACGTCTGGCCTCGCGCCCAGACGCACAGCCGGTAATCCACCTCCAAAGGCGCCGCGGCGGTGCAGTTAACACCCCGGGATTACCCTCTGTCGGCGAGGGTAGGCGACACACACTCACGCCTCCTGGCAAGCTACACAGGGGGCCGCGGTGGCGTAGTGGTCAGAGCGCTCGCCTCCCACCACGGCGATCAGGGGTTCGATCCCCTGGCAGCTGGATTGCCACACGTCTGAATCGTGCTGGACGATACCGCTTGCCAGCGGGGTTTCTCGGGGTGCTCCAGTTTCCCCCCGTTCCAGCAATCCAGCGCCGCTCAATCCCGGGGGTTTAGCTTCATCTCATGTCCGGGGATGACGGGCATCAACAGGTCCTAGCTTGAAAGCCCGTCATTAGGAGGATGTCACTGGCCCTAGTTATAAGTGTAAAAATTAGCAAAAGCGTAACACACTTACTTTCATGGTAATTTCATGGATTCACTTGGACGAGGGATGAATAAAGTGATCAAGCCCTCGGCAGTGTTAACTTTATGTGGGGTGGAAGAATACCTACACAATGTGCATGCAAGTATATCTTAAGCAGGGCTTTCAGAAGTGCACCAGTTTATCGTGAAGAGAATACACTGAAGAGCCAAAAAAAACTGGTATAGGCGTGCGTATGCAAGTAACAGAGGTATGCAACCAATCAGAGTAACGCGATGTGGTCGGCAGCTAGATCGGTTACTGCTGCTACAATGGCAGGTTATCAAGATTTAAGTGAGTTTGAACGTGGTGTTATAGTCGGCGCACGAGAGGTGGGACATGGCATCTCCGAGGCAGCGATAACATTTGGATGTTCGCGTACGACCATTTCACGAGTGTACTGTGAATATCGGGAATCCGGTAAACATCAAATCTTCGACATCGCTGAGGCCGGTAAAAGATTGTGAAGGAACGGGACAAACGACGACGGACGAGAATCATTAAACGTGACAGACGTGCAACCCTTTCTCAAATTGGCGCAGGTTGGATTTGTGGACTGCCCTGCAGGATTCGTGGTGTGAATTGCCTCCTGCATACCTTCAGACATTAGTCGAGTCCATGCCACGTCGTCTTGCGGCACTTCTGCGTGCTCGGGGGGCCCTACACGATATTAGGCAGGTGTACCAGTTTTTTTGGCTATTCAGTTTAATACAAATTGCGTATATTTGCTTTTAATAACCTTTTATTCTAAGGAGCTCAGTTTTTGACCTAAACAGGTTTGTTCTGGTACGAATGATGAGTTAGCTCTGTATCGTAAGTTGACTATAAAATATGTCAAATCGTTTTGCACATATAATACGATAACTACTTCTAAACAATTTTTATTATTTGCATGACAATTCTTTTTATTCCCGAAGTTCTATTATTAAATTCACGTCTTATTTGCATACTTAAAAACAAAGTAATTTGCACCTGAGCTTGAGAAAGTTGGTTTATTTTCATTATTTGTGAATAAATGCACACACAGATTTTTTTTTCTGATGGAATACTTTGTGTAAATGTAATGTATTTTGTGCTTTAAAACACGTGTTTTACAAGAATAAGGAACCAAACTTTTGTCGGACATGAGCCTGTATTATTATTTTTTTATTGTTTTAGTCAACAGCAGTGTTTTTTCAGCTGTTGCTTGTTTTCGCCGTTTTTCACACCTGTATTTTTTTTACACATTTATTCTTTCTCGGGAAATCACCTCACGGATGGCATGCATCTGCCTCCTCGGGGTATTTTTGATTTCACCTTTTAAAATTAAGTCCCGCAGAATGAGGTTTCTGACAGTTCTAATAAAATGGATGGATTCGTGTCATTTATAGGCTATTAACGGTAAAGTGAACACTTTTGAAAGCCCTCTCATTTAGAATAATAGTCAAAAAAATATATTTTATTTTAGCCTTAGATGTTAAATTTATAGTGGTGGAATATATACACTATGTTTGTTACTTACATGGCAATATTTATTTTAAAAAGTGGTTAAAGGATAAAAAATGGCTGAAAATGAAAANCACTATGTTTGTTACTTACATGGCAATATTTATTTTAAAAAGTGGTTAAAGGATAAAAAATGGCTGAAAATGAAAATTAACTAGGGCTTCAAAAGTGCTCACTTTACCGCGAACAGCGTATAGAAGAGCTGAGGTATCAGGATTTATTTGGCCGGTTTAAAAAAATACATTTTTTTTTGCCCTGATACGTGTTCATTTGTACAGCCAGTCAGAAGTTTTGACCATGCNCCGGTTTAAAAAAATACATTTTTTTTTGCCCTGATACGTGTTCATTTGTACAGCCAGTCAGAAGTTTTGACCATGCTACATGCGAAATTTACGTTCAAGCAGTAATCAACCAACGTATTATTAACTGCAGTTCCTCGAAGACAGACTGTATCACTTCATTACTGGTTAATAATCCCCGTATTAATATATTTTTGTTTGCAGAATGTGCATATACATTTTTCTTTTGTTTAAGCGTGTAAAGCAGTCAGGATAAAGAAGTTCTGGGTTTGAATGGCGAGTAAGAAATGTATGTCTATTCTGTTGGGGGTGTAAGGTTAGGACAGTTTAATATGCAAACCACTTCTACTTTGTATGTTTCCTTATGTATTGTTACATTACACCTGAGGGGCGTGTCCGATTTCGTGAGGGATGGAGGTCTAATAAAAATTAAATAACTACGTTTGATTTTAATTTATTCACACAGCTATTATTTACAGCGTTAATCCATCTCCGTTATTACTCTTGTTGCTTCGCAATGAGCGCAATGTTTAATGTCTACCTCAGCTCTAATTACAGTCCTCCTCTACGTCTCTGTTCGGTTATAGTCAATTAACCAACACTCATCATTAACACACAAGCTCAGTCCGTCTGTTGCTATCACGCATCCGGTCCAATAGTCCAGCCTGCCAGTCGCACTCTTCACTGCACCGATGCTCGCAGTCGCAGATTTTCCTCCCGCTGGTCGCTTCCCGTTTTTCACTCGTCGCTCTTCTGGCTCGTCGTCTATCGTTCACGGTCGCGCAACAGCTCAAACTCTCGCCTCACGACAACCGCCCGCTCGGAGGCCCGACACGCTTTTGTGGTATCATCAGCTCAGATACAGAACATTCCCCGTACCTCTATTGCGTTAGCGCATAGAACACATTACAAGAGAACCAATAGTCCGTTTTTGTTCAAAAAAACTTTATTATTAATTATGGATGAGTTAGGACATGTACGCACGTGTTCGTGATCACAATATATCCAACATAACTTAACAAAACTTGATAACTCTTCTCAACGT
>NQII01007855.1:47860-76599 GCA_002778355.1 Clitarchus hookeri | reverse complement strand
GGGCTAGTGCCTTAGAAGATATGCTTGCTAGCGATGGGCGAGTGGGTACTCTGGTAAGAGTATAGGCAGGTGTGACGTTAAGTGGTCTGACTACCCTAGTGACGTTGGCTGGCTGAGCGAAGGTAGACGGCTTCTTTGGCGGCATTGGTGGCAGCGGAGAAACTGTACGTGGCACGTGCCAGATGAGGTTCATGGTTGAGCAGGACGAGCTGGCTGCAGACCTCCTCAGACGTGCAACCTCATCTTTCTTCCAGGTTTATACTTGGTTGATACCTAAACCAATACTCTTCAGAACCCCAGCTTGAGCTAGCCCCTGCTTGGCAGCTTTGCCCCGCCCAACCAGCCCTATGATGAGGCATAAGAGTAAGGGAGGGATAGACCAGATAAGTAGATAAGTAGATAAGGAGTAGACACAGCCTTATGGAGAGTAGGGTGCTGGATGTGAGTTCAGGTAGGTTGCCTGACTACTGGCCTTCAGTCCAGTGGCTTGGCGAGAGGGACGTCACTGGCAGACCCAAGTACCAAACTGAGGGTTACAGTAGTATGACTAAAGGTAACCACTCCCGTGGCTCCCTGGCAAGCAAGATATTGCTGGCTGGCGCAGGTGTCACATAGAGTGGAGCTCCTCAGGGTTTGGCCTATCATTTACAAGCACGTGACTTGGCGAACAAGACGTGCTGGCAGGCCCAGGCACTTACTGGAGAGACTATATTCCAAGTGACAACTGCTCTAGTGAGACCCAGGAAGACAAGCTTCCTAAACTGCACTTCAAGACAGTTCCAAAAGGGTGAGGTAAGGAACAAAATTTCAGCTCGTGGCTATCTCTGGAAGAGTCCTACTATCAAAGGTGACGAAACAGGAAATAGCGGGAGCAGGTGTAGAAAGTATAGAGTGTTGGAAGAGACAACTCAACCAAGTCAGATTTATGCCTGTTTTATTGATTGCTCAATCACACACACATAAACCAGCCTGTACCTTGACTGAGACCTGAAGGGCCGATCTTAGGTTGCCAACTGGTAATTTACTTAGTCTTGGAAGATGTGGAAGTGCGAGGGATGAAGGCAACCCCAAGTCAGTGGTACTCGTACTCGAGTCAACTGCAGGTGAGCTACAAGGTAGCTGGAAGTGCAACGGCTTCAGTGTGCTGGCGGGCAGCGAGACGTTGTCGTGCAGAGGGGAACTCTCGACAGTGCTGCGAATGGCAGTGACGACTTGAAGTCAGTTGACTCTCAGGCAGAGTGACGTTTTGCGAAGGTAGACGCTATGCCTGATGGCTCTTGGGCAGCGTGATGTTCTGCAACTAGACTGGCACGAGACAGCCTCGAACTGAGGAGTGTGAGTCCTATTTATATGCAGCGCACAGGGCCAGTGCGGTGGTTGTGGGGTATGGTGAGAGAGAAAATGCATGGGGAAGAGATGCAGTGGCGGTGAGTCGGTGGAGATGACCGAAGGTGTCCGAAGCTGGCTGCGAGTTCCCCCCACGCACTCGAAGGCTAGAGGGGTAGAGAGCGGCGATGTAATGCAAAGCGGGTTGTGGCGCAACAGCTGGACAAGCCAACCCTGGGCTTGAAGGTGTGCCATGGCATGTACGGTGTAACGGCTCTTCTTAGGAGGGGGCTGCGGCTATGGCGAGGCTAGATGAGAGAATGACGTCGCTCGTGGTGCGTCATGTTGGATGTTATCCTTAGGAAAATCCTGCCACAGCTGGTCTAACTGATCCTTCAAATTCACCATAGTTGCTGCTGGCTGTTGTTGTTGTCCAATCTGGTCCAAACATTCTTGATGGGCAAGAGGTGTGGGAACATTTCTGACCAAGAAAGTATGTTGACATCACAAAACAAGGCTGGAGATCGGCTTTGCTTTGTGAGGCCAGGTATTATCATGCTTAAAAATCGGGTTCACAAGCTGCACCAGGATCGAGAGCGCACATGCTCACAGAATTTCCGGGATGTATCGCCTTGCCATTAGGGTTCTTTCATTACCTATACTTAGGTGCGGGAATCATAGGAAATGTCACCCCTCATGAAGACACCTCTCATTGGGGCATTGTGCCTCTCTACATTGAAGCGTGCATCACGGCACTGGCACGGACATCTCCAGAATCAAATTCGACGGTTGTCTGTATCCAGACAAAACTGTGATTCGTTGCTAAACACCACTTGTTGGCAATCCGCAAGCTGTTATGCTGCCCATTTCCGGCAGAAAGTCACACGTGCTTGGCGATGCTCAAGTCGTAATGGTAAATGTCGTAAGGGATGCTGAGACTACAGATCCTGCTCTGTTAGCTGCCTGGATATGATACTGGTGGACACAGGCATATCTCCAGCTGCAGTGATATGTCCCTGGGTGGTGCGCGGTGACACCCATGGATTGCTTACAACCTTTCGCATGATGAAACAAACCTCCCTGCTGATGGTTTGCTGACGTCGAACTGAACCTTCTTGACAGATATGTTTACCATCCTGTTCACACTGCATCAAACACCGACTCACAGAATTCGTTTCAGGACACAACACAGTATATCTATGACAAAGGAAACAGCAAACACCATCAACACCACTGACTACATGCAACCATTTGAAATCTTGATACCACATAGTTTTAAATGTAGGGTTTCGCCCTTTAAGCTTTTGAACTGGAAATTCATCACGCAAGACTTGCAGTTGATTGCATTCAAGAGAAACACTAACCTCAGTTATAGGTGTAAGAAAATATTCATATTTACGTACAGTTGTCGATTGGCACTGGCTTGAAGAAGTTGAAGGCGTCAAATCAGAATTACACACATTCACTAAGTGCGTATAGGTATGGTCCATACGGTATAAGAAGGCCACTTTCTGACAGTCAGTGAGTGGCAACTTAATGTTTACGAAACAAACAAAGTGCCATTTACAAAATCCTGTATCAGCTGATGCATGAACGAACAAAAGTTAAAATTACGTTGGCTATTCTGAGTGCACTGCCGATGCACATCACAAAAGCAGGAAATACGCGAATAAGAAAGAGTTCTTACATTTATTAATGCATTTTATTTTACACGGACACAAAACAATGGTTGTTAGTGTTAAAGACTAAACTTCGTCATAATGTAGTTAAGTATAGGTGTTCAAAATGAAATGTACAATAGAATGATACGACACGGAAAAGTTTTCTGAAGTTGTGCTAACTTCAGAAAGTTTTTTCACGTCGTATCATCCCTCTCCAACCTCGCTTTCAACACATCCTTAATATTAATTCGAAAAGCATATGGAAATATTGCATAATATTGTTGAATTATTTTTTCTAATAATTTGACAAAACGACACGAATTTGAAATACATTTCCAGCCCGTAATCTAAGAGCAATCAACTTAAAAAAAAATATGCTATCTGTTATCCAATAACAGCGGCTCAAACTTCACCGTGACGCGCTGTGCGCGCGATCTCTCGGATATTATGCGAGGTATTACCAGCCAGAAATGTACCTCTTTCCTGCGTGATAAATAACGAATTTACAAACAAATGCCAATAGTTATATTTTTTTCCACAAACTCCGCATCATTTTTAATAAACATATATTTCATGTACAACGATTTGGGGTAGAAGTCATTTATGTTCGGCCGGTAATCGTTCTTCTACATAAATTATACGCCATGCTCTCTGGAAACCCATCTCCTTGTTTCCGTAGGAAGTGAGACACGCTGAATCGTTTTTAAGCAATTCTAACGTTATTCCACGTCACATATTTCCAACTCGAATATATTAGCTATAACGTCCAAAGTGTGATAATAGATACGACAGACCGTCTCGCAAATGTTAACCCAAATTCACTATCTCGGACAAATTAAAAAAGAAATAGCAAATATTTAATTATTTGCAACATTTTATATGTTTACTTTTATAACCTATTAATTTTTATAGACAGATGTCAGTCTTAAAGTATCTTAAAATTTGTTTAGCATACAGTACAATGGCAAGTGGATTAGCTGACAGCATGTTGATAAAAAATACAGCCCCGACTTGACGGACCGGCTGATGGTGGAAGGATACATAGTCACATGTAGTCAGACGTAAACAGTGGCGCTACTTTCACAGACCTGTCAGAAAATGGCCTTCTTATACAGTATGGACTATATCACAGTCTCAAATGCATGCGGGTTTCTTCTTTGGAGGACCGCAGAAATAGGGTTAGAAGATGTATTTAAATGGTCCTTGTGTGTGATGTTTTATTTGTTATTATGAGCTTGTCCATTTTGTTATTACAGCCAATGTTCCTGCATGCTGCATTTGTTTAAAACGTATGGTAATAACAAATAATTAGATTGAAAACATTTACTCACATCACATTTGCAATGAGAAAATACAGGCGTGCTAGCAAACCACTGATATATAAAAAAAAATGATATTATAGAGACGCCTGTACATCAATGCTATTATTTGATTCCTTCAAAGAATGTGCTGCCATTTCTAAACATTCCAAAGGAATATTTTAGAAAATAATCAATTACCTACTTTTTTATCATATTTATCTGCACCAAGGCACAGATAGGCTACTGTGGGCCATATGTATAGTTGAATAAAGTCAACTCTAAGTGAATTAAAACTAAAATACCAACAATTTCAACAATGCTATATGCAAAATATGTACACAATTTTAGTGGCTCGTAGAAATTGTTGAATAGGTAATTACATATTTAAGTGCAAGGTCTAACTTCGACTCAACTAAAATATAACAATGTAAATTGCTCCACAGCCATTCTAACTGTTATGTTAGAGAGTCTGTTGTGAATCGTACCAATTATCGCACATGAGGATAAGTAACTTTAGGTATCTTATTGACAAAGTGATTAGTCATTAGCAAATGATTTGCATAGTCAAGCTAAGAGAAAGGTTAATTGTTTAAGAGATTAATAATATGTAATTGTAAAATGACTCAGTTACTTCATTTTACACTGCAACTTGTCAGACTAAAATTTCGGTTCAAAATATTAAAGGAAGTTAATTTGATGCCCATGCCCACATACATAATTGTGTGCTATTATTATATTGTGTTTAATTTCCAGATGGTGGTCATGATGTGATGTTCTGTGGTGATGGAAATGTGAGATTACAATCAGCAATGATGTTGAAATCATATATCTGTGGATATGGTGAGCATGTTGTATACTTCTCAAATTATTTAACAGCAGAACTAATGATTTTGTAGAGGTATATAAAATGATAGGAATATTTAGAGATGCAGTTTTTTTAAACTAATGTTGCCATCTGTTGATCTCGCATTTAACACATAAAAAAATTACTTTCCATTTTATATTTTGTGCTGTGAAGTGATACTAAGTTTTGTCTTTGAAGTATTCTTACAGATATAGTTTTACATTTTTTGTTTTTGATTTAGTTTTGATAATTAACTACAGTAGAACTTTTCGAAAACGACCACTTATGGTTTCCAGAAATTAGATTGTCATAGAAAGAAGGTTTCTATAAATATTTTGGTAAATTTTGAACTGATTTTGACCCATCCCAAACTTTGTATGTCAAAATTTGCAATTTTTTGCATGAAGTCCATGTTTAATTATCCCTAGTACAAAAATAACACAGTTTTAAAACTAAATTTAAATTTATTTTACAAGGCAGATGCCTTCCGAAAAAAATGATACCTGAGGGGTGTATACTAAGTCTCCCCTTGTTTCCCAAAATGTTAAAAACATTGAGCGTTACAAGGATTTACTGAGCATTGTAAGTCCATATGCAATCGTCTCTGGAATAAAATCAACATGATTTTTGCATGGAATTCATGCAAAAATTAATCATTAATTCAGTAGCCAGACTTCCTTTAAATAAAATGATACCATAGAAGAGTATCTGCGACCTCTTTTGCCAAACAATTACAAAAACTCTAACATTGGGCGCTGTGTACTTTTGCAAGCGCAAATTAAATTTTTGATGGCCTCTTGCAGAAAAACTAGACTATATTACAATAAAATATTAATTTAGACACATCTTCTGAATAAAATGATGCCACAGAAAGGTCTCTGCGATCTCCTTTGTCGCCAGTCAGTTACAAAAACAGTAACAGTAACATAGCATTTTTTTTTCTGAGCAGAAATTCTATGTTTGATGGCCTCTTGAAGAAAACTCTGATGATATTTCAATGAAATATTAGTTTACATTGATAAACAGACATCTTCCAAATAAAATTATACCACAGAATGGTACCTGCAACCTCCTTGGTTACCTTTATTACAAAAACTATAATGTTGGATGCTGCGTACTTTGTGCCTTTTTAATACAAAACTAAAATGTTATTGTTTATACTGCACATACCTCCTCGATGTGAAACTTCTTACATTACGAACCTCGGTTTCATGATACTGCAGAACTGTACTTTCGCAGCATTTATACCGCATACAAACTCTACTTTCTGAAACCCAGGTTACTGAAACTCTTGGTTTTAACTGACATTATAAACATACAGAAGGTCACGTCTGTCGCTGTGAGGGGGGAGGAGAAGACTGGAATTAAGGAAGCGAGAATGTATTGTACTCTTGTCACATGTGATGGACTTGTGGAGAAAGGGAGTTCTGCAGGGGTAGGAAGACTTGCTGTGGTTGTATGCCGTGTATAATAAAAGCAGCTCCTGTCCAGAGTTGTACTTGTGAGTCAATTTGTAGGCTTCCACACAGCTGTAATAAGTCGTCAACAAACAGTAATCAAAACCCAAGAGAAATCCAAGTTATAATAACACAAGCAAAGTGAGAAGGCAAGCGAGCAAGAGCACAATGGCAGGACAAACATTTGACGGTAGTCATGCGCAGAAACATTTGGCTACCTGAAAGGTGGAGAGGGTGGGAAAAATCAACAGGTATTGGCTAGTGCTGGTGGCTAAAGTGGGTGGTGTTTATTTTTATATATGCACTAAAGCCAGTACAGTACAGTGTTCACCAAGAAAAACACAATGCTTAGCAACAAAAAAAAAAATTATTTTTCGTCATATTTACCTTAAATATTTTACTATTTTCCATCCACATTTTTTATGGTTCCTCAAAAATGGGTTGTTGTAGAAAGAATGTTGCTATAAATGGGGTTAATATGGAAAGTTCTATTGTAGTACATCATAGCACTTTTGAAAATGACACACTCAAGTAACAGATAGATGAGTAGCAGTGTGAAGTGTTATAGAAACATGAGACATGCAAATGGAAGCTTGTACAGTATAAAATTCCCCATTTTGGTTGTTTGCTGGTGGGTGTTAAAGAATGTATGAAATGAGACGAGAATGGGTGATACATAGAAGATAGATATTAATGGAGTAACAAATGGGAAACAAATTTTACAAAGTGATACATGCAGTTGAGAAGTGTTACGAGGAAAGGAGATGGTTGAGTTGAGTGTTAGCATAATGGGATAATATCTTAATAATATTTATGATTGTATAAAGGAAGATTGGTGAATGGTAGCAGCTGGGGATGAATGCAGTGGTAGCTAGTGATCAGTGGTGTTATAAATTAACGAGTGTGGGGGAGTCATTTACACAAACACATCGCGACCAGTACAGCTTTCTTTACTTGCTTACGATCAATTGGGCAAAGAATATACATCAACAGTATTACCAACAGTTGAACCAAAGAGAGTATTACACTTGGCTATACAAACAGTGTGATGGACATTAAAACACTCAAGTGATAATAATATTTAACACCCGTCCCTCAAGTTAAACATTGTGATAACAGATATTTCCAAAAAAAAATTTAACTTGCCACGGTAAAATCACTCAAATGTGTCTATGTTAAAAATGTACAAACAAGAACTTCACACTATGCAACAAAGAAATAATCAAACAATTTACAATAAAATAATGTAGACTACATGTAAGTTTCAAAGATTCTCTAAAATTGACAAACTGTCCTGTCCTAATGCCTTTGTGAAATTGTCACCGACATTGCCTCCTGTACTAACATACTTGAGGATGAGCCATTTCTTAGCAACTACATCCTTCAGAAAATGCTCCTTGATATCAATATGATGCAATCTCTTGCTATTTTCAAAGCTTTCGGCCATGTTTACGGCACACTGGTTGTCAGTATAGAGAATAGGAAGCACTGTCTTGTTTTCGAGGTCTTGGAGTACATCTTGTAAACATACAAGATCTGCAGCTGTTGTAGCTCATGCTGTATACTCAGCTTCTGCTGTTGATAGTGCTACAGATAACTGCTTCTTTGGTGGCCAAAGGATAGGATTGTGGCTACGAAAAATTACCGAACCACCGATACTCTTGCAGTCTGTTGCTTCTCCAGCCCAGTCTGCATTGGAGTAGCCAGACAGTTTTTTATCAGTGCTTGGTTCAAAGGTCAAGCACACTTCTCGAGTCTGTTTAGATACCTGAGAATTCTCTTAACAGCAGTACAAAGTTGGTTTGTTGGTTTGTTTAAATGTCTGCTCAAAAATGATGTGGCAAAAGCTATGTTTGGTCTGCTAACAATAGCTACACACATGAGAGAGCCTATCAGTTCTCGGAATGGCAGATTTTCGTTCACTGGTTCATCTGAATTTATCTGAAAATTGTTCTCCATTGGAGTGTTAGCACCATTANATGATGTAGCCAAAGCTATGTTTGGTCTGCTAACAATAGCTACACACATGAGAGAGCCTATCAGTTCTCTGAATGGCAGATTTTCGTTCACTGGTTCATCTGAATTTATCTGAAAATTGTTCTCCATTGGAGTGCTAGCACCATTACAGTCTTTCATCCTGAACTTAACCAACATTTTATCAATGAGTTTATGTTGAGAAATTTTTATTTGATTTCCTTCCCTTGTTACATTTGTTCTCAGAAAGTCCTTTAGTTCCCCCAGGTCTTTAGCATTAAACTCTGCTTGTGGTGACTGAATTAGCTTGCTGCACACTCCACTGATTTCCCTCTGATTTCCCTGTGATTAACATAGCATCAACCAGACAACTAACCAAACATTCTCACCTATGTAAAGGCAGAAATCACAGTTTGATCGCTTCATACCAATGGTCTCTATAAAATCATGGAATCTTTCATTCCGCTTACGTGGAGCGGACTTCAATCCATAAAGGCTTCTTACGAGTTTCAACACTTTCCCTGGCACATTGCTCACTCCTTCGTGGATTTTCGTGTAGACATCAGTATCCAAAGTGCTATTCAAGAATGCTGTAGGGATGTCTAGATGATGAATTTCCCAATTTCTTGAAAGACCGAAGGATAGAAATAAACGTTGAATTTCCCAATTTCTTGAGAGAGCGAACGATATAAATAAACGTACTGTAGGCAGTCTGGCTACAGGTGCATACACATTATAGGATGACTCTTTCTGGAAGCCCTTTGCTACAAGTCTCGCCTTCCTTGCACAATCTTGCTTTGTTTTGAATACCTACTTGGTGTCAATGGATTTTTCTTCTGTAGTTTAGGTGGCTGGTATTCACGTCTCACGTTGTTTGAGAGCAAGGATTTCATCTTGAATTGCTTCTTCCCAACCTTCACCAATTTTCATTGCCTCAGCATAGTCTGCTGGTTCACCAGCACATAAACAGTAAGCAGTATAAATTTAGTAATCATTTGGCTTGGTAAGTTTAGTAACTTTCCTTTTTGATCTCTTGGGTGTTTGGTTACATTTTTTATCAAAACCTTAGAAGTTTTTCTCATTGTCATCATCATTACTTGTGTTAACTCTGTTTATAGGACTGTTNCTTAGAAGTTTTTCTCATTGTCATCATCATTACTTGTGTTAACTCTGTTTATAGGACTGTTGTTTTGTTCAATTACCAGTGGGTGAAGTAGTCTCGTCTTCTATTTCACTTTCTACTATTTGTCGTGGAAGATTCTTTATTGAAAATCACATCATCTTCATTGAACACATCTCTAGACTGAATAATTTTATCTTCTCCTAGATCCCACAGCCTTATAGCCTTTTCCACAGTAACCCACAAGCTTCATACACCTATTTTTATGGTTCAACTTATTTGGCCTTGGCAAAGTCACCACCCAGGATTTGGAACCAAAGACTTTCAATTTTTCCATGTTCCGTTTTCCATACCAGTAGTTTGCAGGTATTTTACCGTTAGACGTGGTTGGACACCGGTTTAGTTCATATGTTGATGCAAGTAGGACTTCACTCCACATATGTTTTGGTAGGCAGGTCTCTGGTAGTTTTACTCTTGTTTAGTTCAACAATGTTAGATTCATCCTTTCAGACACTGGATTGTGTTGAGGTGTGTAGGGCATGGTGTATTCTAACATGATACCTTTACCATTGCAGTAATTCTTAAAACTGCCAGGGATGTACTCTCCACCATTATCACATCGTACTCTCTTGGTTTTGAGTCAAAACTGAGTTTTGATTAACTTTATAAAGTCCATAACATTCTGTAATGCCTCGTCTTTGTATCTCAGCACCTTCACAATGGTGAGATGTGAATAGTCTTCAATGGGTGTGTGAAAATATTTCTTCCCTTGTCTGGTTGGTGGATTAATTGGACCACATATGTCAGAATGGATAAGGTCCCCAATGTTCTCTGATGATTTTCCATGAGATGTAAATTTCAGTCTATTCATTTTTCCTTCCACATAAACACTGCATTTCTTCTCGCTGTATAGTAGACCCATGTTTTTGAGCCATTTTCTGCCTAAATGGTCAAGCCTTCTGTGCCACAAATCACTATTANGTCAAAACTGAGTTTTGATTAACTTTATAAAGTCCATAACATTCTGTAATGCCTCGTCTTTGTATCTCAGCACCTTTACAATGGTGAGATGTGAATAGTCTTCAATGGGTGTGTGAAAATATTTCTTCCCTTGTCTGGTTGGTGGATTAATTGGACCACATATGTCAGAATGGATAAGGTCCCCAATGTTCTCTTATGATTTTCCATGAGATGCAAATTTCAGTCTATTCATTTTCCCTTCCACATAAACACTGCATTTCTTCTCGCTGTATAGTAGACCCATGTTTTTGAGCCATTTTCTGCCTAAATGGTCAAGCCTTCTGTGCCACAAATCACTATTAACGCTAAGATTGCAATTTTCGTGTGCAAACTCAAAACTAGCCACAAATAAGTTTTCTTGTGCCCTACATTCCATTCGGAAATTATTGTTTGTAGCTATGATTGCACAACTATGGGTTAACATTACAGTATTTCCTTAAGAGTTTAATTTCGACACTGACAAGTTGTGAGATAATCTCTCTGTAATGAGAGCATTTACTGTCACAGTTCTATCAGCACATGTCAAACGAATAACACCTTTACTGTTGCTAGTTAGGTGAGAACTATTTGCTACCTTTATATTTATAGGAGACTTGAGTGGTTCAACCTGTGTCATGTGTTCCTGAAGTGATTTTTGAACNTATTTGCTACCTTTATATTTATAGGAGACTTGAGTGGTTCAACCTGTGTCATGTGTTCCTGAAGTGATTTTTGAACTAGGTGTTCTGTGGCACCAGTGTCTACAATTAAGTTTATTTGACCGGTCTCACATGAGTAGAGAGAGCAACAAAAGAAATTTCTGATTCAATACTGGTTACAGATGCTTCATGTTTAGGTCCACATTTACTGTGAGTAGGCTTACCTTGACTTTGTTCTTGACTAGTATAGCTAGGCCTACCTTGACCATAACCTCTTTTGTTGAATTTGCCTCTTCCTCGTCCTCTAGCTAGAGCCGAGTTCCNCATAGTCAATAAAAGATGGCACACTTTTTCACTCTTGTCCATTTTGCTGCCTGTTCCTTCTAGGTCCTGTATTAACCTATCAAACTGTTGAAAATTTTCCTCTAAATCAGCCCCCACTTTACACTTTAGACTCTGTAACTGCCTGCAAACATACAATTTTGATAAGGTACTTTTCCGTTCAACAACATTTTTCAAACACTTATCATTTCAAATGCAGACTTGGCATCTTTAACAGACTCTATATGCCAATCTGTTATACACTGCACAGTAATGGATTGCACCCTGGCATCCTTTGTAAGTAATTCTTTCTTATCTTGCGGTGATAAGCCCTTGCATTTTTCTGTGGCCTCAACTTCTAGTACATCTTTACACTGCTTTTCATCCAATAGACATTCCAGTCTAAATTTCCAGTTGGAAAAATTAGATGCTGATAACTGTGGAAAATTGTGCTGCGACACTGCCATGTTGTCCACTTCCTAACACAATTATTTGTTTGCTAAACACTTACAATTTCATACTTCACAAACTCCCTACATGCTTCACAATGATTAACTTATTTTCTTTTACTTTACTGTCAGGGTCTGAGCCCATAACCTGTTAAATTAATGAGTGCGGGGGAGTCATTTACATACACACATCGTGACCAGTACAGCTCTCTTTACTTGCTTACGATCAACTGTGCAAAGAATATGCATTAACAGTATTACCAACAGTTGAACCAAAGAGTACTACACTTGGTTATACAAACAGTGTGATGGACATTTAAACACTCATTTAGTAGATAAGTGCAGATACACAGAAACAGATATGAAATATGTAGATATTTAAAGGTTTCTTTTTTAAAATGCAGAGGTGTATTAAAGAAATATACAAGCCATATCATTAAAAAAGTTGAGTGCATGAAGAAATTGTTAAATATTTAGCAAATTGTGCATGGTATTACATTCACTTATTTTTTTAATTTGTTGCAGGTAGTGGTGTTGGTGGTCAGCAGAGTAGATTCCTAAGTCAAATTTTGGACCTTATGGCATCCAAAGAGTTCAACTACAAAGAAGAATGTGACTTTACAATGGTACGTATTTGCAGCTACTGTGGTAATTTACAGGATCTTAGTGCTGTCCACATGAATCAATAGAGGATATTTTGGGCATCACTTATTTTTAGAGTACGTTAATTGTAAATGTCAAAAACAGTATTAAACCGTATTTAGTTCTGGAATTTCAAATGCATAGGTAAGGTTGTGTTTAGCAGTGTTTGTAACTGATAGCATATCATGTTGACGTTTGTTTCCAGGCAGAAGATATGTTAAATGGTATTGTAAAGTTGGAAACAATCAGCAGGGAGGTTATACATCAAGTGCTAAAGGTTATGCAAGCCATGTGTGTAGCCAGGTATCAAGAATGCCATGTGGCAAGTTCGTTGCTCACCATTGTCACAGGTGTGTTGAAATTTCAGCTGAGTGGTGATAGGACTCTAGCATTAGAAAGTGATACTTATGTTTTGACAATATCAAGAATGTAGTATTAATTTTTTAAGTTATTGGGCTCATGATAGGTTACTGTTTGACATTCAACTTGTTACAGCTACAGTTCTCGATGTGAATTGTATATCTGATACAGGTATGTCACTTTTTAATGTTTCTTTGTATTGTGGTACATTCCACTGTTTTACACACTTTGATTGCATATTTTTTTTGCATATCCTTTGGTGCTTTAGCACATTGCACATCATTTTAATACTTTGTTATAATTTAATCATCATCATTTTGGCCTCTTCATCACATGGGCATACATAGTGCAGTACTAACACAGTTATTGAACACACAGCCTTTCTCTATGCCAGTGGCCCAGTGTTGGAAATTAAGGTTCAGTGTCACTCACATCAGATATAAATCTGTACTATCAATGAAAAATTTTTTTTTCACAAATATAATATAGTATAAACCAAAAACATTAGTAACTTCCTGTCTTTTTACAATTACAGTGGAACCTCTATGTATTGAACTTGGATGGATTGAAATCCTTCATCCATGGAACATATTCTGTGGTCCCATTTTTGATTTATCTGCATTTCAAGACCACGTAAATTGAAAGTCCACACGTATTAAAATTTTTTGTCAATCCCCTGAGAAACGATGGATAGAGAATCCACTGTACCAAGTAACACATGGTAAAATTAACTAATAAAGATATTAAACACTTTGTAAAATATACATTTTCTATAGTTACGAATTTTTAACGATTACTCTCAAACTAAAATTATGACATGGAACTGAAGAATTTCTGCATAAGAAGTGAATTCAAGCTTTAAGGTGTCAACTTCCCAGTTAACTTCGTCAATCCTGGGGCCATCACCTAACCACACCGGTGATAGCTGCTTGTGGATCAAGTTTTGTGAACCAGTAGGCCCTGCACATTAGATGGTTGAAGGAGTTGGTGGGGTGAAGATGCAGGGCCATGGCTGTTTTGCAGATTAACATTTTCCAACATTATAGTATATTCACGGTTTCTTCATACTTTTTGAAACATGTATAACGAGTTTGGTTATTTCCTAATTATGTCATATATCGCAAGCGTTTTTTACTTGTGTTACCATAAAAGTACCTTATTTTTGGTTAAATTGAACTTTGACCTATATTCTATGTGCAAATTGTAACATTTAATTTATAATTAATACAAATAAAAACAGAGAGAAAATAGGTATTTTGGTCATGCATAGTAAGAAATAGTTCTTATGCAAAATATTATGGCATGGAGTGTGTACGTATGTGGTGCATGAGGCAGAGGAATATCCTGGAAGAAGAACTTTAGCAGTGCTTCAGAAACGTGTGAAGTAATAGTGAATGGACTGTACAAGGCAGTCGGGGTAGAGGGAGGAAGCCAGTGGTTGCATGGTTATCTTTAAAGGAGAATTGTGATGCTTACTGTTTTCTCCACTCCACCACTCCCCTCCTAGGCCAATACCATTCTGACTTGTGCAAAACATTTCTTTCCCACAAAATGTAAATAAGGCTTTTCTCAAAAATACATTTTTTGCAGAAATTGGTGGTTAGCTTCATTTTGTTAAAATTTACATAATAACTAGAATTTATAATTTTTTTAATGTGGTAAAGTATCACTACTGTCGGTGTATGTGCATTACTGGGACCATTTTGAATTGTACAGTGCAGTGATAATTTTTTGGCTCAGTTCTCATACTGTGTTGGCATGTTAGTAACATAATGCAGCATAATTGTGTGTTTGCCACTTTTCAGTTTTTTTTATTTGCTTACACAAACGTTTGATTTGTTAAATGTTGAAGTTGTTTTTTTCCTCACAGAAAAATTAAATTACTTTCATGGCATAATCAAAACGCTTATCTGAATCGGAGGAAGGCCTCATTATGTTTATTGTAGAATTTCCAAGAATTTAATATTATGATTCTGTAATCATTAAGAGCAAACCACATGTGCTTAGGTTAATTTATTTGCATTGTGGAGTATTNGGTTGCATGGTTATCTTTAAAGGAGAATTGTGATGCTTACTGTTTTCTCCACTCCACCACTCCCCTCCTAGGCCAACACCATTCTGACTTGTGCAAAACATTTTTTTCCCACAAAATGTAAATAAGGCTTTTCTCAAAAACAAATTTTTGCAGAAATTGGTGGTTAGCGTCATTTTGTTAAAATTTGCATAATAACTAGAATTTATAATTTTTTTAATGTTATAAAGTATCACTACTGTTGGTGTATGTGCATTACTGGGACCATTTTGAATTGTACGTTGCAGTGATAATTTTTTGGCTCAGTTCTCATACTGTGTTGGCATGTTAGTAACATAATGCAGCATAATTGTGTGTTTGCCACTTTTCAGTTTTTTTTTATTTGCTAACACAAACGTTTGGTTTGTTAAATGTTGAAGTTGTTTTTTCCTCACAGAAAAATTAAATTACTTTCATGGCATAATCAAAACGTGTATCTAAATCGGAGGGAGGCCTCATTATGTTTATTGTAGAATTTCCAAGAAATTAATATTATGATTCTGTAATCATTAAGAGCAAACCACATGTGCTTAGGTTAATTTATTTGCATTGTGGAGTATTGGTAAAAACAAATTATGGCATTCTTGAAGCTTGGCTGTGATTAGTTCATCTCCTCAGATTGTCTACAGATTCACAAAAGTTGAAGTCCTGAAAAAGTCATAAATGAAGGGGATACAGTAATACCAAATATAAATGTATGCTTATGAATTTTTTGTATTTAAGTTAGTAACGTGTATTCTTTTCATATTAACTAGGTATGAATTGTGTCCAAGTAGCAGTACATGTCAGTAGGAGTCACTGAACTGAGTGGCACATGGGGAAGAAAAAGTAGTTAATGCAAATTGTATACATGTGGTTGTAAAATTGACAAACACAATGTTAATACCTTTCAACATTAGTGCAGATCAATAATCAGTATTCACTCTTTTGTTTTTCTTGTTACAAAGTTAAAAATGTGCTAAGTATTTTTGATAACTGTTGTTAGACATATATCTTTTTCTATGCATGGCAGTGTGTATATATATATATATATATATATATTTTTTTTTTTTTTAGTGACTAGGGAGCAGTGTTGCAAAATGTAGTCAATTTATGCTTTACTAGCATGACAATGCACAAAGGTAATAGGTGTGATATAAACAGGGAAATGTTGCTTCGGGGGCACAAAAATGGAGTCGTGCTAACTATTATAAGTTTCCCGTAATTTGTTTGTGATCACACAAAGACATAGAAAGGTCAAGAAAAAGTTACTTCTGAGATTATTTTTTCAACAATCTAAGAGGCTCCCTTCTCCCCTGCATCTAGATATACTGTGGAAAATTTTCCATTGTCTTTAGTAAGCACTTTCAGAAATATGTATACTGTAGATACAGGTATTTTCTCCACTAATGAAGTAATTGATTTATGATTATTGATTATGATTAACTAAAATATGAAAGGCTTGTGTGTGTTGAAGACTCACTTATCAGTAAATAATATGGACCAAATAGGAAATCGTTTCAAAGTTATATATTTTTAATGTTATAATTTCTAATATTATTTCTTCAACTTTTGCTAATTAATATGAGGTTTCTGATGTAACTGATTGATTTTATAATTATTCACCTAGTTATTTTACTCTTTAGTCTAATTTTGCTCACATTTAATTATTTTTTTCATTCCTCAGGATTAGTGCGACATGTCTCTGCATGTGGTTCTGATGCATCAAAGCAGAATACTATTATTATAATGGAAGGTTTTCGTTCTGGGATAAAGAGGAAAAAGTATGGAATGCTGGCCTATTCAAAGTTTCTTAGCTGTATAGCTGAGTTTCTTAAGGTAAGCTGATATTTTGTAATAATTAGTACAATAGAACCTTGATTTTACATTCCCCTTAAATACACCAATTTATTCAGGTCCCACCATTTTCTCTATGTTCACAATGTATTAAATTACTGCTATTTTCACTGCAATTCAATATGGTTTCCCTTGAATTACACTTATTTTAAATTAATGTGGTTAACAAAATTTGGAAATTCATACATTGTAGTTTTGTTTGAAAAACACATTAATGCAGATATTGAGATTGCAATAATATGCATACAACAAAAACTATTTATCAGATCTGCACCAGGATTACAGACTAAAGGATAACTTAAATTGAGATAAACATATTGTTCTGTGATTTGGTTTTAAATAAAACTTAAAATTCCATTGGGAAAGTCAAAGAATAAAAAGGTTACCAGTTACTGTTAGACACAGTAAAGGAAGAAAAAATACTATTCTTCAACTTAGTAAAATACTTCACTACAAAAACTGACCCAAATAGAAAACAATATTTGAATCTTAATATATATGATTTGGCATCTTATATATTAAACTAAAACCTGTTTGACCCATTTCTGTACATCAACATTAACTCTTCAACATATAGCCTTCAAGTTAGAGTGTTTCCCTTCATTTACACTTTCTCCCCATTTACACAATTTTACATTCATCCCCAGGAAAGTGTAAAATAGGGGTTCTACTGTATGTACCATACATTTTTTTTAATGTGTCTGAGGAAAATTAGTACACTTGTAGTTGGCATATAAATTTTCAAACAATATTTTCTTTTGAATTTCTGTTTGTTATTTTCACAGATTATGATATCTATCTATTTTATATATGTACTTTGTCCAGTACAGTGCTCACCAAGAAAAACACATGTAGCAACCAAAAAAAGTGCAAAAAATTTAATTTTGGCTGATTTCCCTTAAGTTTCCTTTTTTTTTTTTTCACCAAACTTTTTTTACAGTTCCTCAAAAATGAGTTGTTACAGAAAGATGGACGATATAAATGGGATCAATATACAGAGGTTATACTGTAATTAGGCTCTCAGATTGTGCCCTTTATGCTGATTGTCTAAAAGTTCAAAAGGTTGAAAATATAACAGTTTGCTAATGTCCCCCAAAAGTACACAAAATAAAACCATCATTGGTGTATGTGGCATGTATTTGAACTGGAGTAAAGTACAAGTCTAANCCCCAAAAGTACACAAAATAAAACCATCATTGGTGTATGTGGCATGTATTTGAACTGGAGTAAAGTACAAGTCTAAAAGTAATACTGCCTTAGGTTTTTATGTGCTTGGGTTATTAGGAGTGTTTTCTCGTTTAGGACTGACCAAGCAAAAATATAAGAGTTTAACATTTTAAATTATTTATTTTTAGCATGTCTCAGCTAAATTTTACAACATTGCTTTCAAACCAAAAACACTTTGTCCCCTTTGAAGAGAAGAATCATGCAACAAATGAGCAAGTAGGAGTAAATTAATAAGAGTTTTGTGTTATTATGGAGTCTATAAATATTAATTTACCTACAATTTTCATGGTATTAAAAGTTTGACAAACTTTTTGTAGACATATGGCCTAAGGAAACATGGGTAAAGTGTTTTTTGTTTGAAAGTGAAATTGTAAAAGTGGCAGACACATGCCTAATATAATTTAACATGTAAAACCATATCCTTTAACTTGACCCGGCTCGCACTAGACAGCCGTGTCAATATCCACATTAATGCCAATAAGCCAGTCGAGGAGCAGTTTACATTACTACTCTAAAAATACNAGACAGCCGTGTCAATATCCACATTAATGCCAATAAGCCAGTCGAGGAGCAGTTTACATTACTACTCTAAAAATACTGGAGGTATTATACATCAACGACCTTGGCCATGGAGGTTGGGTATCCCAAACTAGAAAGAGTAAGCTAATTTTTTNCTGGAGGTATTATACATCAACGACCTTGGCCATGGAGGTTGGGTATCCCAAACTAGAAAGAGTAAGCTAATTTTTTACTATAAGATAAGAGCAAATTCTATAACGTGTTTATGTTTGCTGTGTGATGGGCTTAACATGTTAGGAAAGAATGTTTATTTGGGCAGCATCCCACCACCTGGCATTGTTGTTCACCTGCACTTTGCCGAGTGGGGAGTGGGGCTCTTCCCTGCAGCACGAAACCACCAGCATAATGTTTCAGCTGTCTGCACTGGCAGGTGCATGCTACATGATAATGAGATGGAGGGTGCATTTGAGACCTGCGACTTATGACTTGAGCTTTCCTCAGGGCACTGTAACCTGCCAGTTAGCATGGGTGTTCATCTACCACCTACTTTTTTGAATGATTCCATTGTGATAACCTTGAGACAGGGCCGTATGTACGGGAGCGGTTTTGGGCGTTAAACCCCTCCCATGAAGTTGCATGAAATAAACAAAACTAAACAGCATTTTAAAAATTATAATCAAACTGTGCCAATTTCAGTTTTAATTATCTTCTAAAAAGTGATGCTATTTGGTGGTTGATACAGCTTTGCTATTAGCAGAACACCTCCCTTTTTGAAATTGTGTGCACGGGTGTGCCTGGGAATACACATAATGATTGCATCCTAATTTTAAAGTGCAGAAAAGAGTAAAAACATAGCATGAAGAGGACAAGTCGAATTGGTTCTAGCCGACACAGGTTGCAGCTGAAGGTAGCTGAGGACGACCAAAGTGTTTTTGCTTCACCCCACAAAGGGTGCAAATTCGACCCTGCATGTAGGCTATCACCCTCCCACCAGATGATCGAGAGAGGGAGGATGGAAAGACACAGTAGGGGTTGCTAGACAATAACGTCCCCTCTCTGTCCCCTCTCGTCAGGAGTGAAGAAAGGAAGAAAATGCTGCACTATCTGCAAGGCAATTAGTTCTTATCCTGTAGGATGTTTTGGGAGGAGGCAGCTCTATCACACCTGATCTTGTCGAGCAACAGCCGAGTGTCCCTAAAGATAGCCAAAGACGCAAGGTGTGTAAAGAGAGGAAGCTAGGTCGTACTGTGCCGAACAACAGCTGCATTTGTATATAGGTAGTACATTCCTTGTTACAGGGACTGGATATCAAGTGTAGACCGGGAACATAATTAACTTTAGTTACATTGAGAACAGGTGTTATGTTTTTTCGTCAACTTTCTAACCATGATTCACGTTAGTCACACCCCAAATTTTCAAGGACATTTTTAGTATAAAATGTGTCACCATTTTGCAATGAAATATATGTAAGATGGAGTGTAGGGGCACTAGGGAACAGATTAATTCACTANAAAATGTGTCACCATTTTGCAATGAAATATATGTAAGATGGAGTGTAGGGGCACTAGGGAACAGATTAATTCACTAATATTGACATTTTGGTTATTCCTGGTTTGTAACAAACTGTGGTTTGAGAATTCTCGTGCAGGACTAATGATGTAAAATTTACCCAGGTATTTATAATACAAGGTAGATGCCCTGGTTATTTATCTGAGTAANAAAATGTGTCACCATTTTGCAATGAAATATATGTAAGATGGAGTGTAGGGGCACTAGGGAACAGATTAATTCACTAGTATTGACATTTTGGTTATTCCTGGTTTGTAACAAACTGTGGTTTGAGAATTCCCATGCAGGACTAATGATGTAAAATTTACCCAGGTATTTATAATACAAGGTAGATGCCCTGGTTATTTATCTGAGTAAATACCCAATAATTCATAAAACTTGGGTATTTTTAATTTCTGAATAAAAAATTATGTTTTTCATATTTTTTATTTTAAAAAATGCTATATAATACATACAGCACAGACCACTTAGTGGTTTGGAAATAATGTTGACAGTGGTGACTAAAACTTTGTTTGTTTGTGTGCTATTAATGGTATGTAACAATATAAATTAGAAAACTTCCACACCTAATTGCAGAGGAAAATATAAATGCACTTCCTACAAAAATATTGTAAGAATTTTTATGAAAATTTAGAAATATAACATTACAAGAACAACTATAGGTATTCTTTTAAAAAAAATAGTAATGATATGCAAGATGATACAAAGCATTGCCTTCTTTGATCAGAGTTATTTATTAAAACCTCTTCTTCCAAGTTTCATTCATCATATTCACAAGTAGGTGTAGTGTCCATCACATCCTCTTCCTCTGTCTCATCTTCATCCTCATTATCTTGAGTTTAGTATTTTGCTTCATTTAAAGATTTTAACTTGTTTGTCAATTACTAATTGATTACAATATGGCTTAAATGATTTTAATTACTTCAGTAATATTGAAATTGTTTGTATCACATTTTAAGCATTTAGTTATTTATACTTACTGAAATAAATTTTTTAGGGCAGTTCCAATAATATCAGGTTTTACATTACGTCATTCTAGGCTAAGATTATTTTGTAGCATTACAATAGACAAATAGGTATTTATAATAAAAATGGCTTAAAACTATAAATGCCTTAACTTTCAGCATTTAGCAGATGCAGGGGTAAATACCTGGATAAATACCAATTTCTAAATACCCTTCCCACTGGGTATTTACGTGGCCCACACATGTATGCAGGACTGCTGTAGTTATTGGGTATAGGGATCGCGTGTGGTCTTCCAGGGTAGCTAGGGTCAGTTTGGAGTGAAGCACTAATTGGTAACCAGTAGTATTCTTTGTAACATAAAAAGACTCCATCCTTATGAGTTGCAAATCTCTGCTAGTTTAGCATATATCAAATGGCAGCCCAATTGTAGGAGCTGGACTAGTCAGAGGTAGTTGGACATGGATTTAGGAACTGCAACAAAAGGCATTGAGTAGATGACTTCCAGCAGTTGGCATCTATATCAGTAGTGCTCAAGAAATTAATTTTTTTTAATGGCAACAGCACCTAATATAAATCAGATCACATAAGAAGCATGTGATGCAGTTGTATGGTTTTAAAATGAGGATATATTTGCCTCTCCTACAGCTAGGACCATGTTTGCACAGGCTATTCACAGTAAAGAGAGANGGGTATTTTTAATTTCTGAATAAAAAATTATGTTTTTCATATTTTTTATTTTAAAAAATGCTATATAATACATACAACACAGACCACTTAGTGGTTTGGAAATAATGTTGACAGTGGTGACTAAAACTTTGTTTGTTTGTGTGCTATTAATGGTATGTAACAATATAAATTAGAAAACTTCCACACCTAATTGCAGAGGAAAATATAAATGCACTTCCTACAAAAATATTGTGAGAATTTTTATGAAAATTTAGAAATATAACATTACAAGTACAACTATAGGTATTCTTTTAAAAAAAATAGTAATGATATGCAAGATGATACAAAGCATTGCCTTCTTTGATCAGAGTTATTTATTAAAACCTCTTCTTCCAAGTTTCATTAATTATATTCACTAGTAGGTGTAGTGTCCATCACATCCTCTTCCTCTGTCTCATCTTCATCCTCATTATCTTGAGTTTAGTATTTTGCTNAGTAGGTGTAGTGTCCATCACATCCTCTTCCTCTGTCTCATCTTCATCCTCATTATCTTGAGTTTAGTATTTTGCTTCATTTAAAGATTTTAACTTGTTTGTCAATTACTAATTGATTACAATATGGCTTAAATGATTTTAATTACTTCAGTAATATTGAAATTGTTTGTATCACATTTTAAGCATTTAGTTATTTATACTTACTGAAATAAATTTTTTAGGGCAGTTCCAATAATATCAGGTTTTACATTACGTCATTCTAGGCTAAGATTATTTTGTAGCATTACAATAGACAAATAGGTATTTATAATAAAAATGGCTTAAAACTATAAATGCCNAGGCTAAGATTATTTTGTAGCATTACAATAGACAAATAGGTATTTATAATAAAAATGGCTTAAAACTATAAATGCCGTAACTTTTAGCATTTAGCAGATGCAGGGGTAAATACCTGGATAAATACCAATTTCTAAATACCCTTCCCACTGGGTATTTACGTGGCCCACACATGTATGCAGGACTGCTGTAGTTATTGGGTATAGGGATCGTGTGTGATCTTCCAGGGTAGCTAGGGTCAGTTTGGAGTGAAGCACTAATTGGTAACCAGTAGTATTCTTTGTAACTTAAAAAGACTCCACCCTTATGAGTTGCAAATCTCTGCTAGTTTAGCATATGTCAAATGGCAGCCCAATTGTAGGAGCTGGACTAGTCAGAGGTAGTTGGACATGGATTTAGGAACTGCAACAAAAGGCATTGAGTAGATGACTTCCAGCAGTTGGCATCTATATCAGTAGTGCTCAAGAAATTAATTTTTTTTAATGGCAACAGCACTTAATATAAATCAGATCACATAAGAAGCATGTGATGCAGTTGTATGCTTTTAAAATGAGGATATATTTGCCTCTCCTACAGCTAGGACCATGTTTGCACAGGCTATTCACAGTAAAGAGAGANCTTTTAAAATGAGGATATATTTGCCTCTCCTACAGCTAGGACCATGTTTGCACAGGCTATTCACAGTAAAGAGAGAACTTTTGAAAGCCCTCTCATTTGGAATAAAAGCCAATAAATATATTTTATTTTAGTCTTAGATGTTAACTTCTGAGTGTGGTGGAATATACAAACTGTGTTTATTACTTACATGACAATATTTATTTAAAAAGGTGGTTAAAGGATAAGACATGTATGAAAGGAAAAAGTAACTAGGGCCTCGAAATTGCTCATTTTACCATCAACAGCTTCTTACACTTTACCATTCTATGGGAAAGTGGCGACAGGGTGGGGGTTAGTGGTGTTTGACCCCATCCATGATCCGTGACATACTAGCAATGAGTTACCTATGTGTGAACAGACAACAGAGTGCAGGTCATAAGTACCACCTTCAGTGGATCCATAGAGTAATGCATACTGTCCTTCCTTGTTCATTCAGAGGAGAGACAAGCAGAACTGGTGAATGCATAGCAAGCAGAACTTGGGGTGGCCAGAGGGCCTAGATCTGTAGTCTCATCTCTCTCCGGTAGGTTAGGGTTCACATAACATTTTAAACTGTAGGTGTAGAAGGGGTTTTGTATATGTTTATTGTCAGGCCATAGGAGACAGTTCTCTGTATAAATGTAATATTTTCAATTTTAAACTTTGAAAATGAGAAAATGTTCTTTCCTGCAATGTTTTTTTTTTAATTAGATGCAAACCTGGGGGAGGTTTGGTTGCAGAGTAGCCTATACAAACGGCAGGGTCCAAGAGCGACCATTTTGTTTGTGAGTTTATGCCCTACCAGGTAGTAGCTCCTCCCTCCCCCTTGTGGCATGACACTGTCAGCATGTTGCAGCTAACCAAATCAGCAAGGGTATGCTATGGGAGATGGAGAGTGCATGCAACAAATGCATCTGTGGCACACAGTCCGGGGTGCTAATCTGTCCCTCTTTGTGTCATTCTGCCATATTGGCCAACGGTTATTTAAGATGGAGCTTGAGGACATTGAAGAGTAGATTTGTTTGCCAGTATTTATGTACAAAGTGACTCTTGGCTTGTGGGAAAATGTGGTTTGGAAATTTGGACATATGGATAGTGTACCGTCATATAGGTGGGCTGGAATATGGTAGTTTCGAATAAAGTGCTTTTTAGGAACCAGTAGTATTCTTTTTAGATTAGAAAAACTCCATGCCTAGGAGTTGCAGGTCCCTGCTAGCTGACAATGACAAGTTAAGTGAAAAACCTCGGTATCCTACTGGATTCAAACTTGCAATATCAGCTGCTGCAACAAAATTGATTTGATCAATAAAATTCTAAATTCATTTTGTGTAAACCAAATTCATGACGTGCTATCTAGTAATGTATCTACTGTAATAAGACTAACTTAATTTCTACCATTTGCCCTTCATTGTTTGTGGTGTATTTAGTATTGTTTGCAAGTTGTGTTTCTCAGTGTAATTTATTGTACTATTATATATTTTGTACTGTGCTGTTCCTATTTGAAAAGTCGAAACTGAATGTTAGTTGTAATATTTTTAATAATTGTATTTCTTTTCATGGTAACTTGTTTAAGGTATGGCTCATTTCTTTCAACTACACAGACAACTAAAACTACATAAAAGTTGTTTCTTTCAACTGGATGTGACATCAGACTAACCGAAAATGACCACTACTTTCTACCATTGTAGCGACATCTGGTGTAATTTGTGCAGCCATAATTACACCAACTTTTCAGTTGGTGTAACTGGGGTAGTGCACAATTTATATTTCTTAGTAGATTGCTTGTTTTCGATGAGATAAAGTTTTGTTAGTAAAAAAAGAAGGCTAATGTGTATTTGGAAGTGAGATAAACCTAATATAACATTAATATTCTGTTTTTTATTTCCACAGAAAATACCACTTGAAATAGGGAATTTTGTAAAAATTTATTTTAAAAAAACTTTAGAAACAGATTTTGCTAGGTTTGTTGAACAGTAAATTAGATGATTATTTAATAATGGGTTATATTTGTTACGAATGTTGAACTCTACATACATGTGCATATTACAGGCTATGGATGTGATCCACAAATGCTAAAAGTGCATTGTAATAAAAATAAAATAATAAAACAACTCATGTCATTGTAACAAAGGGAATGTGCCACTGAAAAAATCTGCATTGTCAAACATGCAGCAAAATTGGGGTGAAAACTGCACAGAAGTAATTTCTTTTAACTCTGCCAGTTACTTGGGAAAGCTGGTGTTGCTGCATTGTACAATGCTCTGCTGCACTACACTGGTTTCACTTACAAGTTGGAAGAAGAGAAGCTTGTTTTATTAAGATAATTCAGTGTTATTAAGATAGCATAAAAATAAAACAACACATTTGTATTAAACTCTTTTGTGGGATATTTGTGCATTCTATTAAGTTGTTTTTATTTGTTACTTGTTCACAGGTTGATCCTCTTGGAACCTGGTCCAAATGGAATGGAAGCCGTAAAACTCTTGGAGAAGATATTTTGGGTCACTTGACCAGTCCATTCCATGAGATAAGAATTGATTGTGCTCAATATGTGAAGTTAATGTTCAGCAATACTTTGGATGAACGAGCATTGGAGAGGCAGAAACAGTTATTTGAAGATGTTTGCTCTGAGGTCTTGGCATCTTTTTCAGTAGAGGTATGTATCAATTTGTTCAGAAGAAAGTAATATAGTTACAGTCTAAACAATTCTTTACTTTCTTTTAGTGCTTTGTTATCTCAAAGTAGAAGTATATTTTTGTGTCTTTTGGCAGTTTTACACTGAAAATGATATTTGCCATAGACTGTGATACACTTAATCACAGATAAGTACATGAGAGGATTCTGTCATTCTGCATATTAATGTATGTATTTTTTAGAAATGTTTGTAATAAGATCCAATGTATTCAATTCCATGACCTTATAAATTATAATTAGTTTATTCCATGGCATAATAGAAAAATTTACAAAACAACTAATTATTTTACTCTGTGCAGATTTCCCTTGAGCTGTTTTTTAAGTGGAGGAAAAATTATTCAATTGCCCAGTGAGCAATGTATCTGGTTACACAGCAGTGCTTAAGAGGTGACAAGAAAATTTACTTCTAAAGATATAGGTAATGTTTTTGGCATTGACATGCAGTGGGGTGTTTCGATCTCCACATTTCCAAAGTTAAATCAAAGGTTTATGCTAACTTTAACCCTGGCTGTGACTAGAAAGTTTTCCAACGACAAAGGTATTAATTATTTTTGATTCAAACACAGTTGGTTGTAAAAACTCAGAATTATTTAAGTGTTTATTAAACTATTACTTTTGTATTTACACAAAGAATTGCCTCTGTATGAAATGCTCTTCACAGAAAAATTGGTGTACCTCATAGTTTATTATTACTTGCATTAGAACAACTAAAACTTCTTGTGCTGAACAAAATGGCCAAGTGTGATCTTTGAATGAATAGTGCAATGGGGGTTGAATGAATAAATTTAGATTTTTGGACATTCGCCATTGCGATGCAGATGTATGTCATGTTTTTCCATTTAAATATACATACCTTACTATTTATACATGGTTTACATGTAAATGTTTAAATAGTTCCTCTTAATGATAATCTTTATAAATGCAAAACATGTTTCTCAATTTTTAGTTCAACGTACTATTCATAATGTGAAAGCTGTAACCTCTGTTTGGTAGCTAAGCTGGTAGAGAAAAAATTGTTAAGTGGCGTGATGGAAACTTTGGCAATCTAGGGAATTTTCATATTATTGTAATACAAGAAGAAAAAAGAAAACAAGCTGTAGCTGTAGGAATATAATTCCTTAAGTGAATACAGTGTAGATGAGTGCATAAGTAGGTAAGTAGTTGATAAACAGTGGTAAGAGACACCTGAAAAAAACTGTAAAATGAGCACATGCATTTTTAACAATTGATACACAAAACATGATTTTCCTTGTGTTTAATTAAATATAATTTCCTGGTAAATTGTAAAAGAAAACTTTATGTGAAAATAAATCTGCTTGACTCCGGCTTGAAATAATTTGTAGTCAGTTTTATAGATAGATAATTTGCCACCAGGAATAAATAAAATACAAGGAAATTAAATGATAAGTATTGAATGCTACTCAGGCTGGGAACAAATAAGTGTGAAAGTTGAGGCTTACGAGTCATTGTAGAAAAATGAAAAAATGGCAGTTTACGAAGTAATGTTTGTATGGTTATTTATCTTGTTCTTGCAATTAATTAGGTTGCAAAATATAAGGTGCCATATCAACCACAGTGTTCAAGTTTGGCTTGTATGTAGTACTGCTTTTTACCCTACATTTTTGTAAACATAGAAACTGACATTTTGAGGCCATTAATATATTTGCCATAGCACTGTATTTGTTTATAATTACAGAATAGTTTTACAAATACTGCCATGCACACTTGCACACTCATACAGGAGCACAAAGTATTTGAAAATCAACTATAAAATGGTGGCGTGTATAAAGATGCTGCAAAAACAAAAAAAACACAAGTATGGGCATTAGTAAAATTATAAATGTGCATCTAATTTCAATCTGCACCAAGCAAGTTGTTCTTTCCAGATAAATTTTCATTTTACACTCTATTTTTAATTTTGTCTTTGTTTTTCGAAGTGTTGAAATGTGTCAAAGAAAGTCATAATGTCTTCCAATTTCACATTTACCCTATGCACTTGCATACTTATAACCACAAGCAGTGTTTGAGTTACAACATTTGCTCCACCTTACCGAATACATGGCAAGACTGCAAGATTTGTGCAGTATTGAAACATGTACGACTCTGCATTTTACCACTTCACAGTGAATGTGCCAGGCACATTTCAGGCTACATAATTAGAATTGAGATACCATTGTATTTTAAACATTCACAGATAGCAGGTATCCCATAACGTACATCGCTCTCAGCATCTTCTTGCTATGTTTGAAATGTTTGACACTTGTAAATTTGTGCATGATGTAGTGACGTAGTAAAGGCTGTTCATGGTGAACTGAGCATTTTTGAAAGCCTTGCTTATGCTCTGTTTGTATACACATTGTGTATCCTTCCGCTGTATGTAAAATTAATACTACCATGGGCCTCGTCACTTTATTCCTGTGTGAAATTATTATAAAACTAAATATCTCACAAATTTGCTCATTCTTAGATGTATGTGCATTCAAAAAGACAGAAAATAAAAGGAATCACTTCAATATCCATAAATGTTTACCTGATGTATATGCAGATTGTAGCATTTAAATTTTTCAAAGGTTGAGTTTAAAAGTGCGTATTTAGACATGAATATACCCCCC